>CAUYON010009595.1:0-14252 GCA_963573935.1 Arctocebus calabarensis | reverse complement strand
GGTCCCAGCGACTTGGGAGGCAGAGGCAAGAGACTCGCTTGAGCCCAGGAATTGGAGGTTGCTATGAGCTGTGATGCCATAGCACTCTATCCAGGGTGACAGCTTGAGGCTCTGTCTCAAAAAAAAAAAAAAAAAAAAAAGTAAAGTAAGTATTCCAATACAGTATGCAATCATTAGTCAGGAAAACCTAAATTTATATTTCTAAAAGGTATCTAGGTTGTTGGTTATCATGGAACTATTGTAATTTCTTTTTTCTTTTTTCTTTATGGAACTATTGTAATTTTTAAAGCCATTAATTTGAAAACCCCTTTTAAAGACTTTTTATTGTGGCTGGAATGCCACAAAGAATGAGTTTTATCTCATTACCAGTAGGGAAGTCAGCAGATTCCAAGTAGGCAGAAATTAAAAATAGAAGAGAACTTCAAAGACTCTACATGTTAACACTACGTCGGAGGTTTTCAAATAATAACCATTTGAGCTCTGAATTTTCTTTAATTTAATTTTGCTCTTCTATGTCAAAACGTGCACACAAACAGGCCATGATAATATGCAGCCAGCTTGAGTTCCAGAAAACCTGGCATGCCTTACTATTTGAGAATCCCCTTCTATTTCTTATTAATCTTTTGAGAGCAAAGAAGAGGCTTTGCGTAAATTCTGTTAGGGAATGTCAGGAGTTTAGATGTGTGTTTTAGATGGTCGCAACCACGTGGTGACATTTAATAACTATCCATTTATTTTTGCTTTTGGATGATTTTTAGAAATAAGCAAGGGAAAAGAGTTAAATCAAATTTAAAAAAAGGACAATAAAGAAAAAAAGTTTTACACAAAAATTTTAGCTTAGGTGTATATATCAAAGTAGACATGCAAACCAGAAAAGACATACCTCCCAGGCTGAATGTAAATTCTGTAGAAACCACAAGTACTCAATGCAGAAAGACATGTTTTTATACTAGAAGGAACTTACCAGGAAAAATGAGAAATCTGTTATCCTCCAAGGAGGATGTATGGTCCTTTATTAAGGTGGCCTTATCCAAACCAGATGCCAAATAATATCAAAAAGCCTCTACTAAAAAGAGAGAGAGGCTCAATCTGAGAGAAGATCCACCAGGGCAGAAAAGGCAAACCTTGGTGGCAGAGAGCTCAAAGGGCTCAACTGAATACTGTACACCAGTTCTAAGAATATTGATTCCTTCTGATAGTGATCTTTTTCAGGTCCTGTTCTTAACACCATAAATGTCAGCGTAAATAACAAACATTGGGAGAGGAAGTGATATGAATTTTTGAACTCAGAACATGGATAATGTGGCTCGGCGACTGTGGCTCAATGGGCTAAGGCACCAGCCACGTACACCTGAGCTGGTGGGTTCGAATCCAGCCCGGGCCTGCCAAACAACGACAGTTGCAACCAAAAAATGGCTGGGCGTTGTGGCGGCGCCTGTAGTCCCAGCTACTTGGGAGGCGGAGGCAAGAGACTCGCTTGAGCCCAGGAGTTGGAGGTTGCTGTGAGCTGTGATGCCACAGCACTCTATCCAGGGTGACAGCTTGAGGCTCTGTCTCAAAAAAAAAAAAAGAAAATGGATAATGTATACATACCAGGTAAATTGATTGGGAAATTTGTCGTGTTGAGATGTGTAGTCATGAATATAAACTGAGAGCATGCCTCATGGTGGTTCGTTTTCTTTCAGCACAGAACAGGGAGATGGTTCATTTCGTCTCATACATATTTGCAGAGAAAGTGTGGGCCAAGGGAATGAAGTTGTACATGAAAGAGATTATAATAATTAACCACAGACTCTGAACTGGGTAAAGAAAGAGGCAAGGACATGTTAGGGGTGACAGCTATAAAACTAATTTTTATGGTCAGTACTTTCAGTGGTTCTCAACCTTCCTAATGCTGCGACCCTTAATACAGTCCAAAGGGGTTGTGACCCACAGGTTGAGAACCGCTGCTTAGAAGATCTTATAGCTGAAGAAATATTCTATCGGGGTTATTGAAAAGGTGAACTGGAAGGAAAAAAGAACACAATCAATGGATGGACCACTACCAAAAGCAATTTGAGCAAAGTGAAATTATTGGTGATGATGAGGTCTGGAGCCTCATTGTCCAATGCTTATTTAAATTTAAATAAAATTAAAAATTCAAGTTCTCAGACGCACTAGGCACATTTCAGGTGCTCCATAGCAATATGTGGCTAGTGGCTACCATATCGAACAGCACAGGTAGAGAACGTTTCCATCATCACAGAAAGTTCTATAGAACAGCTCTGCTTTAGTACAACTGTGAGAAGGAGTGGCTGAAGTGGGGAGAAGGAAAAGTTTATCTAAGGTAAGAACTTAGGGGATTGTTAGGGTCATCTTGGCCAATGATAAAATCACTAAGAATTGAGATAAGAGTCAAGGTGGGGGTAATATCAGAGGGAGTACCATCACACAGCCCTTGGGGAGAGGAATTCTGGTGAGGGAATTGCAGAGAAAGAGTTGGGGTCCTGTGAACTTCTGTTTTCTACTAGTTCCCAGAGTTACCACCTACTCATTAGCATGACACCCCGAGAGCCCCAACCACCAAGGCCATCCTCCTGTCCTTCACCAGGGGCTGCATTGCTCCCAAGAGGATCAGCCAATTACTGGCGTTCTCTTTAGGTGCTTGCCCAAGAGAGACTGAGGATCTGAGACCCCAGCTGCCCCTGAACCCAGGCTGACAGAGCAGAGCCTCACAGTCTATCCTTGTATGCGGAGGTGCCCAGAGTCTTCAAGAAGATGCAGCCTACTTACCTCCCAGAGCCCTGGGTGAGAAGAAAGGAATGGAACTGGGGCTAGGGTTGGGAACTGAAACTTCTGGTTTAATCTTACCAGGGCAGACTGGGACTCCAGGTTCTGTTTTGACAACTGAGTGGCAAATGGTCATTGTCAGTCCAAAACTGGTCCATGGACACAGGGGGCAAACCTCATTGAAATTCTTTCCCAGCGAGAAGAGGAGGCAACAAGACCTAAGTCTCAAGATTGCCATTAGTTGAAGGGCATCATGAATCACACCAGGCCAGGTTAGACCTTTAATGGGGACAAAAGACACAGTGCCCCTTCTTGGCAGCCTTAGGAGTTGGCTATCTCAATGTGGAACTGCAGGTGAGAGGCTGTAACCATACAGTGGCCCCGGAGGAGACCACAGGTCTGGCAGTTGTGGCGTTGCCAGTGGCACTGGATGACGCAGAGGGCGTTGAGCACCTGGCAGTAACGCCAGTGGATGCGCCACATACGGACCAAAGACTGCAGCTTGATCACTGCTCTCTCTCTGGTTATGTAGGTGACCAGAGCTACCCGTCGCCTCTTCTGCATTATCCTAAACAGTGTCGTCTTCCACCAGCACTGAATTATCCAGGCCCTGAGAGCCATGTGCAGCAGTGTCCGGCGCACCAGGGTGCCACGCCACCAGGCCTGGATGATTATGGCTGCTTTTTCTCTTTTCTCTTGTTTTTTCTAGACAGAGAGAGACAAAAGGAACTTCCTGTCACTAACTTATAGGATTTTCCTAGAAGGAGCCTGGATTGTGTCTCTTAAAAGTCAGCCCTTCCTTAAAGAGCTCAGGGTAGTCAGCCAGACACTGATTTGGGGCCAGCAGACCTGTTGGTGACCCTTCTCTGCCACCATGAACACATCACCTCACTCTGAGTCACAGTGTCTTTCTGTTGACTATCTTACCAGCGCATAGATTAAAGGAAAACCATTAGTATCTGGAAGGGTGCATTAGGGACTGAGGGATCTTATTAGTCACACGCCACCTCTTCTGTATTCAGTGGGTTGGGAAGGTTTGGCCTCATAACCTTTTGCCTAGTTATTCTCTGCTAATTCCAATCTCAAACCACCATTAGCTGCTTTCTCTCTGTTACAACCATGTATTTTGATACATGTACTATGGTGGGTTTCTATACCCTGACCAGAATCTGCTTCTGGCCTTCTCATATTTTGAACATTCTATTCTCTGAGTTCTCACATTCTCACCGCTCAGCCCTATGTAATTCTTGATGGCTTTCATTCTTACTGATCACTCTGTACGTCAGATATAGACAGCCCAGACCAAGAAGGGGATGGAGGAAAAATGAGATGAAATTGAGTTGACCCCTGATTAGACTCTGGATCCATAAGAGGCAAAATCCCACACCCTCATGGCATAGATATAAACATTTTGGATTTCTCTAACTCTGTAGATTCTACCCACCTTAGTTTGCTTCTGTTTCCTTGATATCTTCCTATATTCAATGATTTCTTCAACATCTTCAATTACAATTAAAATACAATTGCCTTTGGTCTGTCATCAGAATTAAATGGGAAAGGCATCGATGAGTTAAGACTATTGCTTCTCTCTATGGCTCTGTAAAAAGGCACTCATTGCTTTAATGTTCCCTTTTTTTCCCAAGACCTGTGACGTCCAGAGAGATACTCACCCACCCCAAGCCCCACTAGAAGATCTGGCCCTATCTCTTACACAACATTGAATCCCCATGGCTCATCTCTAGATGGTTCATTGGCCCTGATTTCTCTGCTTCCCAAGGTCTAGCATGAATAAAATGAGTGAAGGGAGAGCTATGAATTCACAATTGCATTATGACATAGGGATTAGGACGTCTGCTACAGAGTTGGGTCTTTATTAGAAATAAGCTCCATGGAAACTGGTACTACTTGCTTATTTCTCTCCTGTCAGAGATGTGCCAGAGTTCAGTGTGGAAAAGGCACATGAGTGCCATTCCAGAGTGCTCCTCCTGTGAAGGCCATCCATAGTTCCTACTCTCTGTTGGTCATATAGCAGAGCGGGAGGGAGCATGGCAGTGAGTGCCCACACAGATTTCTGGGGTCTTCTCAGACTTAGCATTTGCTGTTTTCCCTTGACTCTGGCTTCAGGACCTCACATCACCTTAGGAAATTAGAAAGATATACATCAGAAGAATCTAGAAAGCAGTAAAATAAAGATAAAAACTTAATGACATGGAAAACAAAATGGATAGTGGTAAATAAATTTGAAAGAAAGTAGTTTGGCAAGACCATTTTAAAGATAAACACTCCATGAAACTGGATGATCAAGAAAGAGAACAAGTGGAATGAAAAAAATGAAATAACCACCGAGAAATAAAAAAAATACAAGGGACAGGAGCAATCACACTGCTGGTGGGACTGCAAGCTAATATAACCTTTTTGGAAGGAAGTATGGAGAACTCTCAAAGAACTCAAGCTAGACCTCCCATTTGATCCTGCAATCCCATTACTGGGCATCTACCCAGAAGGGAAAATAATCCTTTTATCATAAGGACACTTGCACTAGACTGTTTATTGCAGCTCAAATTAGCCAAAATGGGGAAACAGCCTAAATGCCACCAACTCAGGAATGGATTAACAAGCTGTTGTATATGTATAGTATAGAATGCTATTCAGCCATTAACATTACAGCCTTTGTATTAACCTGGATGGAAGTGGAACACATTATTTTTAGTAAAGCATCACAAGAATGGAGAAGCATGAATCCTATGTACTCAATTTTGATATGAGGACAATTGATGACAATTAAGACATGGTGGGAAGGGGAAGAGCAGAGAGAGAAAGAATGAGGGAAAGAAAGAGCAGAGAGAGGGAAGGAGCGAGGGGGGTGTGGTCTTGGTGTTTGCCACACCTTTTGGTGGCAAAACACGATTGTAAGAGGGACTTTACCTAACAAATGCTATCAGTGTAACCTGGTTTCTCGTACCCTCAATGAATCCCCAACAATAAAAGAAAAATATGAGGGAATATTATAACAAATTTGAATCGTAAGAGGAAATGATTTTCTTTTCTTTTTTTTCCTTTTGAGACAGAGTCTCAAGCTGTTGCCCTGGGTAGAGTAGTATGGCATCATCATCGCTCACTGCAACCTCCAACTCTTGGGCTCAAGCGACCCTCTTGTCTTTTTTTTTTTTTTTCTATTTTTAGTAGAGACAGAGTTCTCAGCCTGTTCTCAAACCCATGAGCTCAAGCAATCCACTCACTTTGGCCTCCCAGAGTACAAAGGTTTATAGGTATGAGGCACTGTGCCTGGATGGAAATGATTTTCTAACAAAATATAAATTTCCCAAATTAACTGAAGAAAATGTTTAAAAGTTGATAAATTGAGAAGGCCATTAAAGATCCACCATAAATAAGGCACCAAGACCACAACAGATTCACATCTAAATTTAAAAAAACGTATGAACTCAGATATTTCCAATATGATTTAAACTATTCAAAGGTATTTTAAAAGATAAAAAATTCTATCAAGCGTTTCATGAGGCCAGTGTTAGTTTTCTGAAATGTCCTAAAGGGATTTTGAATATAAGGGTCATTGATTTTGGGGAAAAAGGCTATCTCTGTGAAATTGAACTTTCCCTTTTAAGAATATGAACTGTTCCTCTACTTGTTTGGGAATTGTACTTCTGCACGGGTCTTTTTTTTTTTTTAAAGATATGACTCCCATCTCATTAAACTCATCATTTAAAACTGTACAAATTAGTGGTTTTTACTATATTCACAAGGTTGTACAACCATCACCCCTATCTGATTCCAGAATATTTTTATTTTATTTTATTTTGAGACAGAGCCTCAAGCTGTCACCCTGGATAGAGTGCTGTGGCATCACAGCTCACAGCAACCTCCAATTCCTGGTCTCAAGCGAGTCTCCTGTCTCCGCCTCCCGGAGCTGGGACTACAGGTGCCCGCCACAACGCCCGGCCTTTTTTTGGTTGCAGCCACCATTGCTGTTTGGTGGGTCTGGGCTGGATTCGAACCTGCCAGCTCAGGTGAACGTGGCTGGCACCTTAGCCTGTTGAGCCACAGGCGCTGAGCCAGATTCCAGAATATTTTATCACTCCCCAAATAAACCCCATACACGTCAGAAATCAGTCCCCATTATCTCCTTCCCCAGTCCCTGGTAACCACTAATCTACTTTCTGTCTCTATAGATTTTCCTATTTTGGTAATTTTATATGACTGGAATCAAACAATAACTGTCTTTTTGTGTCTGTCTCCTTTCACTTAACATAACATTTTCAAAGCTTATTCATGTTGATGTATGTATCACTACATGATACCTTTCTATTGCCAAATGATATTCCACTGTATGGAATATACCACTTCTGTTTATTCATCCATCTGATCTTGGACATTTGGGTTGTTTCCACCTTTGCGCTATTATGAATAATGCTGCTGTAAACATTCATGTACAGGTTTTTATGTGGATGTGTTTTCAATTATCTTAGGTATATATCCAAGAGTAGAATGTCTGGGTTATATGGTAAGCTTTATATTTACCCATTTGAGTAACAGATGCAGTATACTTTATATTTTACTTTTCTACCAGCTGTGTATGTAAGGTTCTGTTCCTCTATATCCTTGCGAACACTTGTTATCTAACGTTTTGATTACAGTTACACTACTGAGTATGGAGAGGTAACTCACTGAGTTTTTAAATTTCCTTTTCCTGATCATTAATGATGTTAATTGTTCTTTAAAATTTGGAAGGACTCACCAGAGAAGCCATCTGGCTCTGGGTATTTCTGTGTGGAAAGTTGCTTTTTTACTAATTCAATCTCTTTACTTCCTTGGGTTAGGTCTATTCATATTTTCCTGATGCAGTTGGGTTATAGTTTGCTTTTATATATTTTATTATGTCTTTAAGGGATAAAATCTTGCTTTGTTGCCTGGGCTAGAGTTTAGTGACATCATCATAGTTTACTGCAACTTCAAACTCTTGGCCTCAAGCAATCTGCCTGCCTCAACCACCCAAAGTGTGGTGAAGCCACTGCTCACAGGTGTGAGCCTCTGTTCCTGGCTGGCTATTACACATTTTAGAGAGACAAGAATTACAGGTAAAATCATAAATTAACATGGATGGTATACACTGGTTTGGCTGCAAAAGGTGGGACATCTCAAAGTGGTGTAGGGGCTTACAGGTTATAGGTGGGTTCAAAGAGTTTTTGATTTGTAATTGGTTAAAGGAATGATGTTTTGCCAAAAAGCTTAGAATATTTTAAGATAAGGAAGTCTGTTAGTCAGAGACAAGCCACATTATAACAACTCAAATGATCTGTTAAGCAAGTTGATGGTCTGCCGGTGATTTAACCTTTGCTCTACGTGACCTTCGGTGCTGTTAATAATTTAGTATCTAAACTCCAAAGGGATGGGGTATAGTGGGGCACATCCAACCTCCCTTTCTTCATGGCTGGGGTCCCCTTGGCCAAGAGGGGGTCCATTCAGTTAGTGGAGTGGGTGGGGGGTAGTGCTTAGGATTTTATTTTAGTTTACAATACCTACAATATACATAGATTGAAATATATTGACTATGTTAAATTTCATGGTGATACTTTAAAAAATCACATGAGAGTTAGCTGTAACCTAAGCAGCCATATCTTTTTGTTTCTCTGATTATAGATTAAGCCTTTTCCTTTAGCTGCATTGTTTTGTAAAATGTTATAAATGGTGGAAAGGTACCAAGGAAGAACCATTTCATCTCCACTGTGACTTCCAATATAGATTAACGTCCTTCACCATTCTCACACAAAGACTTCATAGCTATCACATTAAGATATCACATTAAGATTAAATGTTTTTTTTTTCTTTTCTTTCTCTCTCTCTCTTTTTTTTTTTTTTTTTTTTTTGAGATAGGGTCTGACATTGTTGCCCAGGTTGGAATGCAGTGGCATTATCATAGCTCACTGCTCACTGTAACTTTAAACTGGGCTAGAGCTATCCTCCTACCTCATCCTCACAAATAGCTGAGACTACAGGTGTATCCCATTATGCCTGGCTAATTTTTAATTTTTTGTAGAGATTGGGTGGGGGGGAGAGTGTCTCAATATGTTGCCAGGCTGATCTCTTGGCCTCAAGCAGTCATCCAACCATGGCCTCCCAAAGTGCTGGATTATAGGTGTAAGTTTAAGATCTAATGTTAAATAAACTTTAAATTGGAAAGGAAATGAAAACTAGCTTTGAAGAAAACAAGCTGCATGGCTTGGCACTCTTAGCACAGTGTTACAGTGCTGGCCACGTACACTGAAGCTGGTGGGTTCAAACCCAGCCCAGGCCAGCTAAATAACAATGATAACAATAACAAACAAACAAAAAAATAGCTGGGCATTGTGGCAGGTGCCTGTAGTCCCAGCTACTTGGGAGGCTGAGGCAAGAGAATCGCTTAAGCCCAAGAGTTTGAGGTTGCTGTGAGTTGTGACTCCACGGTACTCTACCAAGGGTGACAAAGTGAGACTCTGTCTCAAAAAAAAAAAAAAAAAAAAAAAAGAAAAGAAAACAGGCTACATGGGAAAGCAAACTGTAACTAATTAATGTGTTGTAATTCCTAAACCAGCCTTATCTATGAACTATTATAATCATATTCATTTTTGTTGTCTTCTTCCTATATAAGTAAGAACTTAACTTTTGACTTTGGAGCACTGACCTCATTTCTTTGGAGTCTATGTGTCCCAGAATGGCCATTACTTGCTTTTTGCTTGAATAAACTCTTTAAAACTAGATTTATATCCTTTTATTTCAGGTTGATATAGGAAAAAAACAAACACAGTTTATCTTGTCACATAGCCAGTTTCACTTAATACAGTACTTCACCTCTGCTCACTAAGAATTATGTGGGGATTTCTCCCACCAAGCACCAGCTAGGTGTCCTGTACTTCAGTTCACTTCTGATACTATAGCTGGAGATATCAGGTCCTACAGATTGAGGGGTCAGTCCTACGATTTGTCCCCTACTTCAATGCCAATCACAAAGTTAAAATTGGGGTTAGAATAACAAACCTGGATGTTAATCATGGGTGGCAAGATCTTCTCCTTGTGTTTAATTTTCCAGAGCAGCTCACAGAACTCAGGGAAACACTGTTTACATTTACTCGTTTATTATAAAGAATATTACAAAGGATAAAGGTACGGACCAAAGACATGCCGAGGGTGAGCTCCTGCATCCTCTCTGGGCACCACCCTCTGGGAGCTTCCTCCTTAAGCTCCTCAAACTCTATCCTTTTGGGTTTTTTATGGAGGCTTTATTATGCAGGCATGATTGATTACATTATTGGCCACGGGTGATCGCTCAACCTTCATCCCCTCTCTCCTCCCTGGAGGCTAGGGCCTGGGATTGAAAGTTCCAACCTTCAAATCACATGGTAGGTTCCCCAGACTACCACCCATCCTGAAGCTACCCAAGACCCCCTCAGCCAACTCATTAATGTGCAAAAGATACTTATTACTTTGGAGATCCTAAGGATTCTAAGAAAAGGGGTGAGAAGCAAAGACCAAATATATATATTTTACAATGTCACAACTATTATGACTAAAGTGCCTGTGAAGATTTTTGTTTTAACATTCATTTCCATTCTCTTGGGTTTATGCTTAGGAGTGAAATTGCTGAGTTGTATAGTAACTCTCAGTTTAGCTTTTTGAGGACCCACCAAAGTGTTTTCCATAGTAACCACACCATTTTACATTTTTACCAACAATATAAGAGACAGTGACTTTGTCCACATCCTCACCAGAATTTAGCATTGTCACTATTTTTTTAATTTAGCCATTCCAATTAGGTGTGCAGTGATATCTTATTGTGGTTTTTAATTTGCATTTCCCTAGTTGCTAATGATGTTGAACATCTTTTCATGTGCCTATTTACCATCTGTACATCCACATCAATAAATGTTTCTTGGTGTCTTTTGCTGATTTAAAAAATTAGTCTGCTTAGTTGTTATGGCTGAGTTTCGATAGTTCTTTGTGTATTCTGTGTACTGGTCCTTTGTTAAACATGTGGTTCACAAATATCTCCTCTCATTCTGCAGCTGACTTTTGATCTCCTTAACAAAGTCTTTCTCCACAAGGCAAAAATTTTTTAAATTTTAATGAGGTCCAATTTATCAAGTTTTCCTTCTATGGACCATCATGCTTTTGATGTCAAGTCTAAGATTATTTAACTAGCTCTAGATCCCTGAAATTTCCTCCTATGTTTTTTCTAGAAGTTTTATATTTCTATTTTACCTTTAAGTTTGTGATCCATTTTGAGTTAAAGAGAAAGGTCTAAAGAAATTTATCCACTAGAGATTTATGGTTCTGAATATAAATCAAAACCATAGAACATGATAATTTTTTTCATGAAAGTTTAGTTTATCTGGTCCAAGAAGTGGGTGGAGGATTGGGTTCATCCAAAGGTGGAGAGCAAGAGGGTTTTTTGATAAAGTTGTAAGGGAATGCTCACTGAACAGAGGAATTTAAGCTGGGGACAAGGGATGAGAGTAAGATGGTGTGATTGGCAGTAAAATATTGGTGAGGTTAATACCTGAGAAGTCCTAATCAGGACTAAAGAAACATTTGAATCAGTGTGTAAGAATCAGTGGCTCTGTACTGGGTGACAAACTTTTTCTGTTTAGGTAGGTACATCAGGCTTGATGTCCATACATTCTCTGCTGTATAACTATTTGGGAGCAGACTATACCTTTCTGACCTTTGCCCTAGAGAATAGACTGCCACAAAAAAAATCAGAGAGGAAGGTGGTTAAAATAAACATTGTTGCCCTGGTCAGTGATGAGCGATGGCAATGACTAGGGCAATGCTACTCAAAGCATTGTCTGTGAACTAGCACTAGTGCATGAGCTGTTTGTTACCAGTGAGATAAATACAGAGATTGAGAACAAACACGTAAAAACTTTTATAGCAAATAATAGTAATATTAGGGGTGTTTTAATAATTAAAAATAAGGAAGACTTCCAGAGCAAGATGGTGGCCAAGTAACAGCTTCCTTGCACCTGCGCATGGTGAGACAAGACTTCAGGCATTTCTGGCTGGTGGGATCTGCCCAGAAGCATCCCTTTGGGGACACAGAGAGACAGCATGAGACTTCTGGACCCCATGAGGAAGGCAAAAGCAGTGGAGAACTGGCAAGTGGTTGCATGTGTTCCTTTGGTTTAGTCCTGCTGACAGCTGTAAGTACAGCAGCAGTGAGATTGCAAACTGGAAAGGCCTTACCTGTGAGCTGTTTGGTTTTTTTTTGGACTTGGCACTCAGTTGATCTACCTTGGGAGAACTTGGGCAAGAGTGCAGAGGACTTTAAGTGTTGTCTAGGGCCCCAGACTGAGCTGCTGAGGCAGATGGAACTAACAATGTTTGGGTGTGGGCCATGTGGAGCCGTCGAGGGAGAACTGCCCTGGCAAGCTCCACCCTCAGGGTCACAGAAAAAGCATCAGGCTGAAGCGAGTAATTTAGTGACTGAGCAGCCTACAGGCGGGGACTGAGACGCCTTGCAGCCTTAGCCCTCAGGGGCATAGAGTGAGACCGGTTTGGCACACTTGGTAAGTGGATAGCCACTTAAGGAGTGATCCCAGTGACAAGTGCTTTCCTATTGCTTGTACTTAGCCCATGTTAGCAATTTAAAGTGCCTTCTAAGTGGGCTGAGGAGGCTTTAGGCTCTCCACCCTGCGAGATTTGAGAAATCAATAGAGGCCTCCAGTCTTCAACTTGTACAGCTGTATCAGCATTGTGATTAACACATCATACCCCAGAAGATCACCTGTTGCCCAGCAAGATATATATACTGCTTTGTTTTGTTTTTAATTTTAACATTTTCCCTATAGATTTTTCTTTTCTTTTTTTCTTTCTTTTATTTCTTCATTTTTCTAGTTTAAATATAATTTTCCATTGCTGCCTTTTTCAACATTTAGAGCTTCATTTTTTGCTAGTGTTTCTACCCCTAATATTTGTATTTTCCCCCAATTTTATCCCATAAAGTTTTTGGTTTGCTTGTTTTGGTTTGATTTATTGCATTTTTTTTTTTTTTGAGACAGAGCCTCAAGCTGTCACCCTGGGTAGAGTGCTGTGGCATCACAGCTCACAGCAACCTCCCATTCCTGGGCTCAAGCGAGTCTCTTGCCTCTGCCTCCCAAGTAGCTGGGACTACAGGCGCCCACCACAACGCCCGGCCATTTTTTTGTTGCAGCCATCATTGTTGTTTGGCGGGCCTGGGCTGGATTCGAACCCGCCAGCTCAGGTGTACGTGGCTGGCACCTTAGCCCGCTGAGCCACAGGCGCCGAGCTGATTTATTGCATTTTTGTATTTCCTCTCTACCTGGTGGAGGTGGAGCACTGTGTCTAAACAGGCTGGCAAAGAGATGCTGATCTCAAGGGAACCACCCAACCTGGCACCCCCAGAGATGGGGGGTTCTTAAGGTTGGGTCAAAGTACCTTACTGTACACCTATCTTGCTCCAGTTCCCCTCTTTCTGTGCCTCTCTTCTTTTTGTCAATACTCACTTCTACCCAACCCCTCTCCTTTCTCCTTTTTCTTTTCTTTCTTTCTTTCTTTTTTCCCTTCTTGATCTTCTATTTAATAATCCTTCTGGTCCTGTACCAAAAGGACTCATCAAAACCCTCGTCCAGAGACACGGCAACTTAAAGAGCAGAAGGAAGTGAAAGGAAAATTAGGGCAAGGAAACAGATAAAAGAAATCACTCATGAGGAAGAATGAGCAGAAAACTCCCAGCATCATGAAAAACTAGTCCTGAGCAAATCCCCTAAGGGACTGTGAGGTAGCTACTGCAGAGGATTCCACCTATGAGGAAATGTTAGAAATGACAGAAAGGGAATTCAGAATACAGATGATGAAAACAATCAAGGAAATGACAGAAACTGCTGATAAAGTGGAAAATAACCAAAGGAAATCCAAAACTAGAATCAAATAAGACATGAACAATATGAAGAATATAAAAAGGATATAGTAGAGCTGAAGCAACTGAAGCCATCAATTAGGGAACTTAAAGATGCAATAGAAAGTATCAACAACAGATCAGACCATGCAGAAGAAAGAATCTCAGAGATAGAGGACAAAGCTCTTGAGATAACTCAGATAGTTAAAGAGGCAGAAAAGAAGAGAGAGAAAGCAGAATGTTTGCTGACAGATTATGGGACACTAAGAAGCATTCAAACATATGAGCTATAGGTATCCCAGAAGGGGAAGAAAAATGCCCCAGGGGAATGGGAGCCATACTAGAAAATATTATAAATGAAAATTTCCCAAATATCACCAAAGATTCTGACACTCTCCTTTCAGAGGGATATCAGACCCCAGGTTGCTTCAACTCTTTTTTTTTTTTTTTAATTTTTTTTAATAATTTTATTGAATCATAATTATGTACATTGGTGCAATCACAGGGCACGATTCATATACATTCAGAAATATTTTGATCATACTGTTACAGATATCCTTCATGGCATTTCCTTGAT
>CAUYON010009592.1:0-14908 GCA_963573935.1 Arctocebus calabarensis | reverse complement strand
CTCTGGTTTTGGGATTTCATCATGTGGGCTAATCTTACTGGAGTTAGATGATATCTCAAGGTAGTTTTGATTTGCATTTCTCTGATGATTAAGGATAATGAGCATTTCTTCATGTGTTTGAAGGCCATGTGCTTGTCTTCTTTGGAGAAGTTTCTTTTCAGATCTTTTGCCCATCCTGAGATGGGATCTCTTGTGTTTTTAAGTCTTCTTTTTATTTGAGTAGTAAATGACCAGAAAGTCCAAGTCCACACTGGAAAAGGAAAACACAAACAAAAGCAGAGAATGTTTTCATCTATAAATCTAGAAATTCTAATACTTCCTTTTTAAATATTTTATATAAGATGTAAAAACTTTATCACAAAATTTGGGGGGAGTGTGTTAAAATTTTTTGACACAAACATTTTTGTCACCTAGATTTAAAAAAATCATTCATTTATTTTTCATTTATTTAACATCAACCAACAGTAATTACCACTTATTGCATCCTCATGATGCTTCAAAGTAGGTACATTTAATTCTATAAGGTATGCTCTGCAATTGGGGAAAAAAATTATAAAATTGAATTCGCCTCCACTTCAAAAAAAAATGCCTAGACACCAATTCCTTTCTTTTTTATTTATTTATTTTTTTTTATTAAATCAAGCTGTGTACACTAATGCAATTATCGGGTACAATGTGCTGGTTTTATATACCATTTGAAATATTTTCATCAAATTGGTTAACAAAGCCTTCACAGCATATTCTTAGTTATTGTGTTAAGACGTTTATACTCTGCACTTAGGAAATTTAACACGTACCCTTGTAAAATGCACCATAGTTGTGTTCCCACCAATTAGCCTCCCTCCACTCAATTAGCCTCCCTCCCCCCATCTCCTCGTTCCCCTTCTTCTTGGGCTATAGTTGGGTTATACCTTTCATATGAAAGCTATAAATTGGTATCATAGTAGAGCTGAGTACATTGGATACTTAAATACTATTCCATGAGGTTCAGAGAGCCTGAGTGACTTGTCCAAAGTTCCTCGTGTAATAAAGGGCTGGAGCAGGAATCAAACACAGACTTTCTATATCAGACATTTTGAATTACTGATCAAACAATCTTAGTGTCTATGGAATCAAGCAATAAAGTAAGTGTTGTCCCTAGTCGTCACACTAATCTACTTTCTGTCTCCATAAATTCTCCTAAACATTTTAAATGAATAAATGAATTATATAATATGTCATCTTTTGTATCTAACCTCTTTCACTCAACATGATGTTTTCTGTGTTCACTTGTGTTTAACATTTATCAGTATTTTATATTTTATTGCCAAATAATATTCAATTCTATGGATATGTTATATTTTGCTGAGCTATTCATCCATGATGGGCACTTGGGCTTTTGCAACATTGGGGTCATTATACATAACACTGCCATAATAACTTCTGTATAAGTTTGCATGTACATGTATTCAATTCCCTTGGTTACATATTAGAGTGGAACTGACAGTTCATACATACAACAACTCTATGTTGAATATTTTGAGAAAATTCCAGAATAAATATTGATATCTGTCCACTTATTTCAATCTTTTAAATTTTCCTTTGACTGTGTCTTGTATTTACAGTACAAATTTTGCACATGAGTTGTTAATATTATTGCTAAGTATTTCTCTTTATTGAAGTTATTATAAATGTAATGCTTTCCATAATTCCCTATTTAGATTATTAATTTTGATTTTATAAAAATGCAGTTGATTTTTGTATATTTATTTTGTATTCTGCAGCCTTGCTGAGCTCATTTATCCATTCTAATTAAGTGAATTCCTTGGGATTTTCTATATGTAAGAAAATGTCATTTGTGAATAGAAAGAGTTTTAATCCTCCCTTTTCAGTCTAGAACCCATTTATTCATTTTTTTTACCTACTTTTTCCTAGAAAAAAATCTCTAGTAAAATGTTGGGTAGGAATATTGATAGTGAATGTATTTACCTTGCTCCTGATCTTAGGAGGAATGAATTCTGTCTTTCACATCAAACATGATGTTTGTCATCTTTTTTTTTGTTTAATAGATGTCATTTTTTAAATTGAAGAATTTAGAAAGTTCCTTTTTATTCCTTTTTTCTGTTTTTTATGGTGTAAAATGTCTTTAATTTTGATGATTCTTAGTTATGAATCTATTGAGATTATAATGCATTATGAATGATACAATGCATTGCACGAATTAATTTCTTGAAGTTAAATCAATCTTGCATTCCGGGGGTAAATGCCACTGGGTCAAGGCATATAAATTTTTCATATATTTCTGTGTTCAATTTGCTAATATTTTGCTGAAAATTTTGGTGTCCATATTCATAAGAAATATTGGCCTGTGTTTTTCTTTTCTTTTCATTTCTTTTCTTTTTAAAATGCTTTTGTCTTGTTTCAGTGTCAGGCCAGTCCTGGCTTCATCAAGTTGGGAATTATTCCTTCATCTATTTTTTAGAAGAATTTGTAAAATTTTGGTATTAATTCTTTATATATTTGACAGATTTCAGCAATGATATCATCTGGTCTTGAGCTTTCCTGTTCTGCTTAATTTTTGATGACTAACTTAATCTCTTTATTTATTACAGCTCTACTTATACTGTTTCTTCTTGTATCTGTTTATCTAGTTTGTGTATTCTAGGACTTTCCCCCTCTCATCTAAATTATCTAATTTCTTGACAAACAACTGTTCATAGGCTTCCTTCATAATCCCCTTTTATCTTTGTAAGGTCAGTGGTTCCCACTTTCATTTCTTACAATAGTATTATAATTTGAGTGTTCTTCCTTTGCCTATTGCCTTTTGGTCAATCAGGCTTTGTTACTTTTGTTGATCTTTTCAAAGAGTAAGATTTGGTTTTCTTTCTTTTTGATTCTCTGACTCACTCATTTCTGCTGCACTTATATTTTTATTTTCCTTATATTAGTCATAGTTTATCCTTATTTTTCAGTGTTTTCAACTGGAAAGTTAGATAACAGCCAGTCTTTTGTATCTACAGGTTCTACAGAGGCAAAGTTTAACCAAACACAGATCAAAATTATGCAAAAAAGAATTTAAAAAACAACAAAAACTAAAATAAAAATGCAGTAAAATAACTACTTTCAAAACCTTTACCTTAAGTATTGCAAGCAATCCAGAGGGGATTTAAAGTATATGGGAGGATGTACATAGGCTATATGCAAATGCTGTGTCATTTTATATAAGAGATTTGGCCATCTGCTGATTTGGATAACTGTAGAGGATCCTAGAATGAATCTACCACAAATACTGAATTTGGATGTTTGTTTTCTCTTTAAATATCGAATTTTACAGGTATCAGTTTCCTTCAAACCACTGCTTTATATGTATCCCATAAGTGTTGCTGTTTTTATTTTTATCCATTTCAAAGCATTTTATTTCTTCACTGACCTATTTAGATGTATGTTGTTTAATTTCTACATATTTGTGAATTTCTTAAATTTCTTACTATTATTGATTTCTAATTTGATTTTATCGTGGTCAGACAAGATACTTTGCATAATTTCAATCATTTAGTTTATTGAAGCTTGTTTGCAGCTGGATGATAACCTAGATTATGATATATTTTTTAAAAATGCCCAATGCACACTAGGGCATATTCTGCTCTTGGTAACAGGGTAGTTTATAAATGTGTATTAGGTCTCATTTGTTTATAGTGCTATGTAAGTTTTATATAATCTTGTTGATTTTCTACCTAGCTTTTTATATTCATTATTGAAAGAAGAGTATTGAGGTCTCCAAATACTTTTGTTGAATTGTCCTTTTCTGCCTTTAATTCCAACAGTTTATTTATTTATTTTGCTTCATTTTAGGGCTCTGTTATTTAGTATCTACACATTATCTTGATGGATTGACTCTTTTTACTATTGTAAAATGTTCCTCTTTATCTCTAGTAACTTTTTGGTTTTGAAATCCATTTTGACCAGTATTAGTTATTGCTGTAATATCATACTGACAAGAGTAACGTGGCTTGTGGTTGTGGTGATCATGCTGAAAATGAAGAGAAGTAGAGAAACCTTTGAACATACAGGCAACATAGTTAAGAGAGGAACAAATGGAGTATTTCTCATTTCTTCTCCTATACAACCAAAACTAATTTATCTTTCAAATAAAATTTTAAAACAACAACATACAACAGAAGACTGGGGCCCAATGCAAAGTGAAATTTCCAAGCCTCTTGTTTAAAAATTGAGAATTTCAATACATTGGCTGCAGAGCATTAACCTAAGCATGTAATTTTTTGAAGCACAGGGTACTTTGAGACTACAAATGTTTCATTACTGATTTTGCTTTTTTGATTTACTTAGCAAGTCAGAAAGAAGTGTCGTGTTTTGTTTTGTTTTTTTCATGAAGATGGCAGAGAGGTACTGATGGTAATAGAGATAATATAATGAAAAGAAGGAAAAGGATGAAAACACAGGTGAGATCATGTTGAGTGAGTTTTTTAAGAAAGGAACACTTTAGGTCAGCTACCGATCATAAGTAAAAATTGAGAGGGAATCTAAAGGAAAATTTTGGTTACGCATTATTAATGAGCAGGGCTCCCAAAATCTTTCTCAATCTTCAGTCCATACTCTGGAAAGGAACCAAAACAATCTTTTAGTAATGGTAAATCACCAATTAAAACCTTTCTGTAGGCTTTCAGTGTTCTTAGGGAAATAGCATTAGGCAGCCAACCCATGTGAAGTTGTCTTTAACCTGATCCCCCATCTCATTTAATGCCCATTCTTTAATCCCAGAACTCCAAATCTAGATCAGGTGTAGTCATATACTCTGATAGCATCCTGAGTTTGTCCTTGGAAGTATGTACCAGAGCACATACAGGCATGTACATTCACATCCATACACATAATTATATCACAGTGGCATCTATTCCTCAAATATATTGCTTAGTGGCATTCAAAAGTCACCTAAGAAAAATGGTATAAATACTACATGTGCAGTCATACTAGTGTTTCTAAAATAGGTTTAATAAATGTACCATTGGATTGTGGATACTGTGTTACTCTGTCAAGGCCCACCTTGTCTCTAAGCCCATCCTCAAAAACTTCCCCATCATAAAATAATGGCACACTTCCTGGGTGAAGGGTTAAGTACAATTTAGGCTTTTATCTAACAAATACAAATGATGTAAACCAATCATTTGTACCCATACATTAATCTGAGAAAAAGAAACTTTACTATCATAAAATGGTAGAGCCTAAAAGGACTTAAGAAATCATACAATAGCAACCTTTCAATTTTATAAAGACAGAAAGAAAGAAACAGCCCTAAAAAGTTAGGTGACCTGCCCAAGGTCACAGACATTGGTTTTTGAAGTATTTAATACTTCCTTTGGGTGCGGTTTGATGAGATAAAGATCTCTTCAGAACATAGAAAACAACTTCAAACAGTTCAGACTCTCTGTGTACTGCTGAGAAGAAACAGAAATAGCAGATTCACCAGTATAACATGAAGAAAATTAGAATGAGGTGACTTTCTTGGAACAATGGCTTTGGGCTTAGTGTAAATGATTTAACAAGAACAACAAACAACAAAGGACTACTTTTGGCAAATAATAGCATTAAATCAAAGAGAATTTGTCTAGTGAACATCTGAAAAAATATTTTAGCATTGGTAATGGTAGCAAGGGAAATGGTGTAATTCCTTGTTATAAAGGTGCTCTAACCTTTTCTTTCTCCAAAAATGCATACTAACTGTAACTGTCTACTGGTACTATCCTCTGCTATTTGGATTTTATTTAGTTTTTCTTTGCTTTAATCACAGAAAGGCAGCTACACTGATTAAACCTACAATGCCCTTTATTGAAGGTCTTTCTTTATAAATTCTGGGAACCCCACACGTTTTAACTTTTGAAAATGGTATTATTATACTATTATTTCTTCATCAAAATGCAGAAATGACATCAAAATAGTCATTTCCTGTAACATGTTTGAAGCTATTGTGAAAGAAGTCACATGCATATGCATAAATCTTGAGATGCAAAAGAATGAGCATTGTATCAGATGCCAACAACATATCTGATGGTTAGCAACTCCAGCTAATCTAAGTTGGAGAATTCTTGATTTGGGCATTTGTAGAGATCTAAAAAGTATGGAGGACTTTTTTTGGAAGTTGGAGTAGCAACTTCCAAAAGACCAAGAAGTTGCATTAACTATATAGGTGACTTAATTTACTAAGCAGGCAAAGACATTGAAGTTTCAAACTGAAAAAACATGGAAGTACAATAGCTGTTGGCAGCATAATCAGGGGAGCAAAGATTGTTTCCAGAATCTTAAAAACTAATATTGTGATAACAACATGAACCCTGAAGATTGTACTATGTTCAAGAATGTAAAGCCAGAAGAATAAAAATGGGTACCTTAGCAGCATTTGAATTCAACATAAATATTTTAGTGTTCCCATGTTCATATCACTGTCATTTTAAGAGAAGCAAAAGTGAATAAGGCAGAATCAATTACCTCTTGAAACTCATAGATAAAAACGATAGTCTTCCTCTTGTCCAAACATCAAAATCCTATGGACATGACTAATACTTACTCTGTCATGTCATCTTCCTTCCATTCTTTGGAAGATGAACTACTCCCCTGTATTTATTTTTATTCTAGTACTTATGTCATTGAATTTTGACTGTATTTTCCAAAATTTTTCCTTAGATAGATGTGCACTCCTAGAAAGCAGAAATTTTATTTTGTTCACTATGACATCTCTCTGAGTAATACAGACACATAGGAAGTGCTCATAATATTGCATTAATAAATGAATAAATTTTTGAAAATAGAAGATTTGATACAAAAGGCCAAAAATACTGAGGCAATTAAATATTTGGATGACAGGAACAGAGGGTTTATCTTAGAAGAAGCAAAGGAATCAGAGGAAGAAAGATTTAATTAAATTTGGGGATTCTGCTGGTAAAAGAGGAAGGCTCCATTCATCTATGGGTTTTTAGCGATTATCGAATTTTATAAACTCCTGCTTAATTTTAAATATAATATCAATAGAAAAAGCTTTCCCATGTTGGAGGCTTCAAAACAAGAAAGATTCTGTCTATTAATGGTGCCAGGGTACCCTTCAAGTCCTTCATTAGCCAACCTCCATTTGTTTAGAGCTGGCAAGGGTCTGTACCCTACAATCCAAGTTTTCAAGTTGGAGTATTATCAAAATGACAGCAGTTACAATTTGTATAAAGAATTTATTCAAATTACCAAACTGAAAAGAGAAGCAAGCAAGCAGCCAATCCTTCTGTTATTATCACATCCATTTACATAGGACTTTGGACTGCTTTCTTTCTGTCAGGAAGTTCACATTGAGCTGTCTAAAGAGGGCAATTGGGTTCACTGCAGCGATTCACTGGATCTCTTGAGTATAAATTATATGCATAATGCATAAGTTAACTACTGATGTTTCCTCTCCACAAACTCCATGGGTAGACTTTGCAATTTGTTTTTCAACTCTGATATAAACTGGGCTGATATACAGACCCAAATCCAACAAGATCAAATTGTAGTAATGATGACATAATAACTAACATTTGTATGGCAATTTCTACTTGCCCAACTCTTTACCTCCATTAATTTCCCTGCTCTTCACTAATACTGAGGATTATCAGCATTAGTGTGTCTTTAACTCAATGCTTTTAATTATGAGTCTAAGGAAAGTTGGCCATCAGAGTTACCATCACAATAAAACTAGTTCACAGGGAGTGTGACTTACTTGGTATGTTGATAGTGCCAGGCATTAACATTATGAGATCTCTCTCTTCATTTGGAGCCAATGGAACACTTTTATTCATTCACTATCTTCACTTTCACCTCCCATTGACTCTTCAGTACCACAATCTTCTCTCCACCATTTTGCTGAAACTGGTCTGGTTCAGTTTATCAGTGACTCCACTGATTACTAAATGAAAGAAGGTTTTTGCCCTTTATTTTATCAAATGTCTTGGGCATATTTGAATCTGTTGGCAATTTGAACCTTGAAACACCCACCCTCTGGGCACTCATGAAACTCACTCTCAGGACTCCTTGTCCTCAGATCATCCTTCTGCTGCCTTTCTCTTGTACTCACGCCATTCCATGCTGAGATTTCACCAGAATCTCATACTTGCCCTGTAATGTCTTGTTCTGAGCACTACCCAGGAGAGAGTCTCCTAGCTCTTATGGTTTCAGCTGTGAAAATACTCCTAAATCTGCTTAATTACCCCCCTTATTTCCCCTGAGTTTCAGATTTTATATCTAGTTGTCTACCAGATAGCTTGATCCAGACATCTAGAGAAACCTGATATTTAATTATTTAAAAATGAATTTTTCATCTTCACACAGACTATTGCCTTTCTTTGGTGCTATCTCATGCTGAATATCCTCCCTGAACCTGACTCCCATAAGTTATTATGTTTGCTTTGATATATTTTCTGGTTGACTCCCTCACTCCCTGGATCAATTATCTTCCTATATGTTCCCAGATAACCTGAGTGAATCACTTATTATATAACCTGCCTATTATGTGCATTTTTCTATACTAAATTATATACAAGGTGACATTTTTGTAAACTATCATGTCACCAATGTCAGTAGGTGACTGGTTTCTGTTATTGTTCAATGAATATCAAATAGATACATGGATAAAATAACTAAGGGAAAGAAATTATTCAAATAAAATATTGTGCCTGTTAAGAGATCTTAACTAAGTTCAACTGAGCATGGAAATAATCAGTTAAAGTTAAGGATGCCTTTTTAGAGCACAATACAAAAGTTAACTCAAGTATTTATTACAAAATTTTACATAGAGATGAAAAATATATAGAGGATAGTTTTCAAATATTTTATAAAACTTTGTAAATAAAGGTACATGTAACTACAATTTCCCATTTTCCTATTTACAGTGACATATGGTGTAATTTTCCTATTTTCCTATTTACGGTGACATATGGTGTAAATTGGGGGACACTATGTTGGAGGAAGGGACACGTTTCATGTTAAACATTTCAGAGAAATATTTTAAAATACACAAATTCTGTCTTAAAATATATTCAAGTTGAGCCCCTGATTCAGGAAAGAATATTTACCATAGTTATCCAGGGATCTAGAAAAGAGGACTGACTTTTCCCCTTTACCTTATTTTGTTAATAATTTGCTCCGGTTTGCCAGCCACATGCAAAGTAGCACAAATGTGTAGGGCAGGAACTATTGTCATCCTGCTCCTGGAGACCAGCTGGGCACTTCTGCTGTAGAAAAAAATACATAAGCTCTATCATGAAAAAAAATATATGAATGATGATTTTATAGAGTAGAGCAGTATTTTTCAACCTTTTTTTTTATTATTAAGTCTCAGGGCACACTTGAATCGATAGTTAAACTTCCATGGCACACTTAAATTATGATGATCAAAAGAAAAGAGTAAAAAAAAAATGTACTTACTGCGCTTTCAACTTCTTTCAAAAACAATATAATTAATTATCTTCAAAAATTTCTGTGGCCCACCTAAGGTACTCTCATGGCACGCCAGTTGAAAATCACTGGAGTGAGACCTAAAAGTAATTCAAAGGAAACAAGAAACCCCCTCTGGTGAATTCATATGCACTTTACAGAATGGGAAGATTGCCTCCTAGGGACATATTGTATGAAGACAGATGATTGTGGTATCTAATCGAAGTCAGCATAATTGGGATTATGCAGTTACTTTATCCCAATGGAGTTTCATTTAAACCTGAGCTGTCAAAATACATTCTAAGGCACATCATGAAATTTTGTTTATAAAATAATAGATTGTATTTAGCTATTTTCCATCATAGTGTCCAGTTTGTTGCAGCTCTCTCATCATGCATGCTGCTGGGATGACCTGAAAATCGAGGTATTTTCCTATTTAAACTTTATGCCCTTATATCCTTACTTTGATTGTTTTCTCTTTCTTTCAAAGATAATTTTATCTAGTCTACTATCCAAAACGATAGCCACAAGCTACATGTGACTACTGGAATTAAAGTTAACTAAAATGAAATACAACTCAAAGTTCAGTTCTTCCATCACACTGGGACCCATTTCAATAGCCAAAGTGGGGAGTGGCCACAGAATGGAACAGCGTGGAGAAATATTTCTGTCATTACAGAAATTTCCATTAGCTACCACTCATTCTAGACTCTAGTCTGACCTTATTCACACTTACAGTGGCCTTTGGGTAGTTTTGTTACTGCAGAAAACCTTTTCTACATTTATTCCATCAGCTGTCTTGAATTTAACCAGTTATTTATCCTTTACTCCTCAATGAAATAAATGAGTCAATGAATTTTAATGGAAACTTAAATGGTAATTCTTAAGTAATAATGCCTTTAATTCAAGCTGCCTGGCTTTTAAATAACTCAGTTATTTTAGGATTATATCAGTCATAACATAAGTTTTGAAAACCTCTTGGGCATAGACTGGGATTACTTTAAAACTAAAACAAATTTTAAAATAATTTAATTATGACAGATTTGAAATTGGGTGATATTAAAAGATAGCAAGCAAACTCAAGATATGTAAAATGTGACCACAGGTTTGACGTAGTTCACTCTTTGTTTCCAGCTTTTGCACAATAAGTATGATAATAGCCTAAATTTTTGATTGAGATTGTGAATTGATAATACAAATATGTATTAAGGTACAGAGAAATCAAAAGAGATAATGCTTATTTGCAAATTTTAATGATTGAAAATTAGTTGATTATTTTTTCCCCTTTTCAAAAAAAATTCAGATTGCTATAAAGGTAAAAACAATCCGATTATACTGTTTGCATTTGTTAGGTAAAGTCCAAATTGTAGTTAGCCCTTCACCCAGCAGGTGTGCCATGTGTACCCCTACATTATGCCCGTTACGTGGTAGCACAGCAAACCCACTTTCTCTTCCCTTCCCTCCTTCCTCCTCCCCTCCCCCTCTCTCTCCTCCCCTCTCCACCCTCAGTTTGAATGTAGTTGTGTTTTTCTCTCATGTGGGAGTATAGTTGTTCATCTGTTAGTTTCATATTAGTATAGAGTACATTGAATACTTGCTTTTCTATTCTCATAACACTTTACTTAAGAGGATGTTCTCAAATCCATCCAGGTAAATACAAAAGTTGTAAAGTCTCCATTTTTTTATGGCTGAATAGTATTCCATGGTATACATACATATACCACAGTTTATCCATTCATGGGTTGATGGGCACTTGCGTTAATTCCATATCTTGGCTGTTGTGACTTGAGCTGCAATAAACATTCTAGTGTGAATGTTCTTATGGCAAAATGATTTTTCTTCTTGGTAGCAAAGGGATTGTGGGGTCAAATGAAAGGTCTACTTTTAGTTCTTTGAGGATTCTTCATACTTCTCTCCAAAGAGGCTGAGGTAGTTTGCATCCACCAACAGTATAAAAGTGTTCAAGTGTTCCACTTCTCTCTACCACCACCCCAACATCTGCAGCTTTGCAACTTTGTGATTTGGGCTCTTCTTTCTGTTCTTAAATGATATCTCAAGGTGGCTTTGATTTGCATTTCTCTGATAATTAGGGAAGATAAGCATTTTTTTGATGTGCTTATTGTCCATTTGTCTGTCTTCAGAGAAAGTTCTGTTAGTTATCTGCTATGAAATGGAAAGGAAAACTATGTGAAGTATCTGTAAAATAAATCAAAGCATCTTTCAGTTTATCTAGCTAAGCCCTTAAATCTTTCACTGCATTCCTGTAGGTCAGAGAACCTCCAAGAAAGGCTCTGAAATGGGAGCTGTGTGTCCTTGTGTTTTCCCTGGACTGCCCAGCACTAGTTAACTGGTGTTATGATGCAATATTGAGCAGGCTTTTCTGGCAAGCTGTCTAGTCTGTTCTCTGACTGTACAGAAAAATGGACCTTTACATACTGTTAAGCGCCTTTTGGGAATTTTGTGTTGTGCTTACTTGTTGAGGAAACAAATGAAAAGAAGACTCTGTTAGTATTCTGGGACCTTCCTTCTTGAGCCTACTGAACCATTCAGGGCCTTTCCAGGTGACATGAGCTTATTTATGGGGAAGCTTAGGTTATTTTCTTTACACAGACTCCTTTGAGTTTTGACATATCCTCTGAGATTCTTTCTGAACAAATTAGTTAAATTTTTCTGGCCTCACCAGCCTTCTGACACTCAGGAAGGAGCTCTCCCAGTGAGTTCAGATTGTTCTGCTTTTGTAGAAATCAGAAATCTACGTGGAAATTGAACTAACCATATTCCTCTTTCCCAATCTTAGGTCCTAATGGACCTTCCAGAAATAGGCACGAGGTTGCTTGCCTATCCCCACTAGAGATCTTGGGTCTGTCTTTCTGAATCATCCCAAGAAGGTAATAAATCTAGACGTGTCTTGTGTGTCTTTTCTCTTAGGTTAAAACTTTCAAATTTCAAGTATTACAATTTGAGGATATTTCCCTTTGTGATTTCAAGGCACAAGGTAAATTTTTAAATGTCATTTGGCTCTTGACTAGCATACAGAAGTTTTCCTGAAAGCACTCCTTCCATCCATGCAAAATTGGTGGAACTCGTGGAAGTATGTGCATTTGAATGTAAGTCCACATAATGCAAATATGGCTTGCTGAGTTGTTATTTTGTTTACTCACTCAATTTTAGAATTAACAAATTATTGTAAAATTAAGTATGTGCTGAAGAAAGTCCTGGCTAATATCTATCTAAATGGCCACAGGGAGAAACAAATTATTTCTGATAATTTAAATCCACTAAGAATATAATCCTCTTGAGTTCTCTGAATAGATCTAAAAGTAATTTGTGCACTCACATCAATTAAAAATTTTTTTTCTGGTTTCTATTTCTGGCAATATAAGTCACTGCCTCTGTAGTGTCCATGGGATAATATTATAGAATGATTATTTTTTATCACACAGAAATTAACTGCACCATACCTTAAGGTACTTTTACTAAAAAATATTATCCTAAAACACATGTATCAGCACAGTTTATCCATAATAGTGAGGAAGGTCTTACTATGCTTATTTTCACTGTGTTCTTTCACAGCGGACATATAATTTGTACATGTGTAATATATTCGCTTCTTCCATATTCCCATCCTCTATGGGCCATTCTTCTCCCACCTTTCAGTTCAGCTACAATCCATTCTTGTGATTTCTTGTGTTAATTGTAAAATATTAATTTGCTTTTTGTCAAGCATACAGCATGCCATCATTAACTATAATCATCATGATCTACAATCAGTTTTTTGAACCTATTCCTCCTATCAAACCTTGTGTGTTCTTTGGTCAACATCTTCCCAACCTTCCCTCTGTCCACCCACCCCAACCTCCACTGATCACCATTTTACTGTTTAATATTTTTATGAGATCAACGTTTTTAGGTTCCAAGTATGGTGAGATTATGCGGTATTTGTCTTTTGTGCCTGACTAATTTCACTTAACAATATCTTTCTTGAAAAATGCTCAGAGATTGTGTTCAGTGTTCTTACCACAGAAATAATAACTAGGTGAGGTAAGCTAGATTTATTGATTTATTGATTAGCTAGATTTAAACATTCTACAATGTACTTGTACCTAAAAAATCATATTTTACAAGATAATTATATATAATTTATATATTGATTAAAATAAGAATAAATTTGAAAAAAAATCAATTTCCATTCTAAGCTACTGAGCAAAAAATGGTGAAAGTTTTGAAAAGGACAATAACATAAAGGAAGTCCATCCATCCTGTTGTCCTCACATACAAGAAAATATTTTGTCTGGGTTCACAAAAACGGTTGTGCTTAACTTGTACATCGTTTGATGTTTGATGAAGCAATGTAAATATTTGATACGAAATCATTGAAAGAAGGCAGGCACATGTACTCTATCTCCAAATACTGCTTCTTAAACTTTATGTTTCTTAAATCTTTGTTACTACCTCCATGGTTTATGTATTAATAGGATAAAAGGAGCTCTTTTGGCATAAATATTCTATACTTCACATGAGTCATGATTTCCTTCAGAGTTTTGGGTAATTATAAATTGATTATGAATATTCTCTTTAAACATGCAAGGTAGCCCTGCTGCAAACTTATGCTCCAGTTTTACAATTTAATTTAATTTAGTCTAATATTTACTAGACTTCTGTTACCTATTCTTTTAGAAAGTTAATGTTCATTTTTCACTTCTCAACCTTAAATTACTAGACTCTTAAGTGCAAAGGGGAAGCTCCAAAAGTAAGAATATCTACCCACTCAAATTTCACCCCTACTTCCAAAGCAACAAGTGTTAAAATTACCTTGGTTGTGTTGTTTAAATATCTGCTTTAAAATAAAAGTTGATATTGATATTTTTATTTAGCAGAAAATAAAAACATAGAGTGATCTCTGAAAAGTTTAAAAATGAATGTTTCAATCATCTCACATGTACTTTGCCCTATAAATATGTAACTTAGAAACTCATGACATAAATATGATATATATTAATTATAATAGGATATCATAATGTAAAACTATATAATTATTATCTACAGTAGTTAACTTTGAGGGATTTAAAATATGTGAAGAAGAAATATGCCATAGATAACCTATACATTTGTTAGGCTAGTGATAGGAATATTGACAAATTGCTGAAAAGAAGACAATTTTCTAAATTGTGCTTTGAAACAATCAGTAAGATAAATTACTGCACCATACCTTAATGCACTTTTACTAAAAAATATTTTCCAAACTAATAACAACTAAACTAAGAGTCGGTATGATTTTACAGTATTATTTCAGTATTGTGTTACATTATTTTTTATTTATTTATTTTTTTTATTGAATCATAGCTGTGTACATTAGTTCAACCATGGGGTACAGTGTGGGGGCTTCACATGCAATCTGAGATATTTTATCAACCTGATTGACATATCGTTCATGATATTTTCTCGTTTACTATATGAAAACATT
>CAUYON010009585.1:0-11067 GCA_963573935.1 Arctocebus calabarensis | reverse complement strand
GACCACTATCTACATGAACATCTGCCAACTTTAGTGACCTATTAAACTCAAAACTTTTTTCCAGGGTACTGGGGAAACTTATTAAATGTAGAGTATCAATGTCTTTATATAGTGATCAAGAAAATGCCATGAAGGCTATCTGTAACAGTACGATCAAAACATTTCTGAATGTATATGAATCTTGCCCTATGATTGCACCAATGTACAGAATTATGATTCAATAAGATTATAAAAAAAAAAAAAAAAAAAGAATTGCAGCCAAAAGAGCAAAAGCATTCGCCTTGCCTGGAATGGGGAGGGGGAGGCTTCTTGGAAGAGGTGACGGCTTATACGACATAAGGATTTGGACCAAAGTTGATGGGAAGAAACCTAAGAAGAGGGGAAAGAGAGAAAAGATTTGGTTAGAGGGCCTGAGCCCTGAGGTGCAGGACCATAAATGCTAAGTCAGAGGCAAGAAAGAGGGGAGGCAGGGAAGGGAATGGAAGGAAGAAGTCCACAGGAGCCAGATCACAGGAATTGTCAGAAAATACCCACTCTCTAATCTGAGGGCAGGGGGGCACCACTGAAGTACGTTTAGCCGTGAGTGATGGAATCCCATTTGCATTTTGGACAGATCTCTCTGATGGCTGTGTGGAGGGTGAATTTGAGGAGGACAGGACTGGAAACAGGCCAGTCAGGAATCTGGTAGCTACTGATTTACCCTGAGAGGAAAGATGAGAGGAAACAGAAAGGAGGAGCTGGAGTGAGGCTGAACAACGGGGGCCTGGTGCACGCGGGCAGCCTAGCCCATAGCTCTGCTCATCGGCTGGAGCAGCACCTTGGTGGCCGTTCTCCCCTCCTCCCCGACACTCCCTTTCATTAGTGCATGAAGGTCTCCAAGTTATGAAAAGCCTCAGCTCCAGACTCACAGTACCTAGCTCCTACATGTAGTAATCAAGTTCTGTGATAAACCGAGTCCTTGCATTATACTTCAGAATGCTTATTAAACTTTTATAATATTGAACAATTATGATATTCTTCTAGATTTAAGTCTGCACTGTCTTCGGGAACATTGCCAATGTGACAAAATATTCAGTGCCTCCTTATTCCCCAAACATATATTTAAAAATACGCTTCCTGCTCTGTTCAATATCAAAGCAATGGTACTAGTTGGAAGTCAGGATTGAACAAAATATGCATTTTTCATGGACACAAATAATAATAAAAAACAATCTGCTTTTTTATGAGGCCACAATTGGTGAAGTTAAGCTCTGATAATGGGGAAAGAGGATTTTTATGAGGACCTATTCTGTCTTTATTAGTGTGGAAGGCGGATGGTGACAGGATCGTAAGCCAATTCATAGAGATTATAAATTTGCCAATGACTTGCAAGACTAGCATAAAAATGAAAATGTGGCATCTTGTTCTGATTGTAGGTTTTTCATGCTCTTTAGCAGCACTAAGCAGACAAAGCCTATGCTCACCCCCCAACCTGCAAACCCTAAAGAGGGAAGTGAAAGTTCCCCTTTCCCTATTATTGGAGCTTAGCCTCACCAATGTTACAAGTGAAGAAATTGATTCTAGACCCTCCCTGTAGGCATCAGCCCCAAGTGGCTACTGTCTGGCCTCTAGATGAGGCTAGACTGAATTGAGGTGTGTTGTAAATACAAGCTAGATTTTGAAGACTTGGTATTAAAAAAATACAAACTATTGCATTAATATTATTATATTATTTATATATTGAAATAACAGTTTAGATATATTGCATTGTGTTAAAATATATTAAAGTTAATATCACCTATTTCTTTTTTACTTTAAAAAAATGCACTTCCTGAAACATTTGAAACTGCATTTGTGGTTTGTATTATATTCATGTCAGCAATCTAGACCCCAGAATTCATGCATAAGGCAATTGTCAAAGATCAGCTAACAGAGGAAGCCCATCACTGTGGACCTCTAACAAGTCATGAGATGTTGGCTCCACCAGGGGACAGAACTGTCACTATATACAGTGGTGATTGAGATAACCCTCAGGGTCCCTCACCATCAGACCTCAAACACGTATTATCATGCAGGACATAGAGGTTCATCAAGTTGAAGGAAATAAAATTCAATAACAATTTTTTTACTGAGCTAATTTTTCTCTTGCTCATTAGTAGGTGAGTTAAATTAATTTGAGCTTGATTGTCCCCTGATTGGAGAGGGACATAAATCCAGAAGAATATGCTGTTATGGATGACACCTTGATCGTACACAATCTCACACATCTGCCTTTACAACATTCTGCACAAGTAGGGACAACCAGTCTTCAATAATCATAATAAAATTATGATTATTGACCAAGAACATATAATAGATGGTATAATGTGCTAGGTCACAACATATTTTATCAGCAAAGCCATTGATCAAATCTTCACTGAGAAAATACGTTAAAGCCTCATTATGATGTCTAGGAAATTACTGATTATCATTAAAGTGAAGAATATAAACCTCTTATTATGTCAATACATTTATGGTGCAATGATAATTTATCAGTCTACTCAAACACAGCAATAAGAAAAAAGCCCCTACATATGTGTAAATGTTTTCCACATACCCCACGTGTTTCTAACTTTCTCTATGTAAAGTTTCATCCATAATTGGTGTTCAGCAGATACTTGCTGGAAGAAAGGTAGAGACATAAAGATAGAGGCTGAAACAGATGCTTGCAGGAAGCATGGCAAGGTAGCATGGAAAGAGGTGGCACAAGGCATCACCTGATGAAGGGGCTGAGGTGCTAGCTCAGGTTTCCTCCTCTTCTCATAAAGCAACCAGTCCTTACCCCCCATGATAACCCATTAATGCATTAACCCCTTAATCCACAAATGGATTAATCCATTTATGAACACAGAGCCATCAGGACCCAAGCATACCTGAATTTTACCAATTCTTTCAATACTTAGAAACATTTACTTGTAAAAGGTAAAAACTGCCCACAGATTTGAAGGTCAATAACATAATTCATCCCAACTGAGAAGTAAAAAGATGTATTCATAGCTAAGCATTTCCTTCAAGCTGAGTCATTTTCTCTTTCCTCTCATAACTAGAGGGCAATGAATCAGATGATATAGATTTAGCTAAAATGAGAAGGATCAGATTCTATTATGAAATCAATTTTGCCATGATCGAGGGAGAGCTCCAGTCACATGCTATGTAGGGCACTAGATAAAGGAAATTCAACCAGACTGCTCCACTGACTTGAGGGACTTAAGGGACTCAAGGGACTTTAAAAGGCAACTTTCAGAAGATACATTTCTAGGCACAAAAATTTTAAACATACAGTGAAAAATTTTCCTCACTTGTCTCTTCCTTTTTTCTCCCCTCACCAACCTCCCCACACCCCAAAAGGTAACTGCTTTTATTAGGGTCTTTTGCATTCTTTCAGGGTTTCTTTTGTTAATATGACCCATTTAATATATACATTATTATTATTTTTCCTTTTTTTCCACACAAAAATGTAGTTTAGTACACACACACAGTGATTTGGCTTTTTGTATTAGTATTTTGGAAATTTCTTTCTATCAATACATACAGCACCTACTTTAAAAGAAAAAAAAAACTACTGTTATTGTACCTCATCATATGGTTATTTAACCAGAACTCTACAAATCAACATTTTTGTTAATTATCATCTTTTGCTATTACAGAAATTTAGGGGCTTCTACACTAGCACTGGCATTACCCATGTGAAATAATCTTTCTGTAAGAGTTGCAATCCTATGTATAAAATTGACTTTAAAGTGACAAAAATAAAGAAACACAAAGATGGATACATTATACTTGTCAAGGGAACAATACACGAAGACAAGAAGCCATTTTAATCCTAAATATATATGTACCCATCATTAACACTCCCAGATTTATAAAGTGAACCCTAATTGTTCTGAACAATACAATAACCTGAGACAGTATAATATCCTGCTAGTCTGCAGGCCTCCCACCTCTGCATGCGACCCCAGCCCCACCTGTAGATTGTCACTGGGAGAAGCCAGTCCCTGTCTTGCCCTCCTCTTGCATGCAGCGTGCCCCTTCAGCTCTCTCTGCCCCCCACTCCTCCACTCTTCTGTCTTGTCTCCCCACCTGGTCTGGAACCTGGTTGTAAGTGAAGCAATATCTCCGTGTTTTATATATACAACTGCTCTTGTAGCCTTTGGTTTTGTTATTGTAGAGAAACACAGATTCTTTATACACTCTGTAAGATTTTCGCCAAACCCTAGCTCTTGATCTCTTATTCTCCCTGTGGCTCCTGCACTGTTTTGCCCCATGCCTCATTTCTCTGGCCCAGTCCATTACTAAAATGTATAATCTGACTTCCTGTACAGAAAACTGCCCCCCCAAAACCCCAAAATCCCACAGACAGAACTGGACAGATCCTCCAAGAAGAAACTAAATGAAGAAACAATGGACTTAAACATGACTCTAGAACAAATGGGCTAATAGACATATACAGAACATTTTACCTCAACTACTACTGAAAATAATTCTTCTCATCAGCTCATGAATCATTCTCCAAGATGAATCATATCCTAGGACAGGAATTAAACCTGAACAAATCTAAAAGAATAGAAATTACACCTGGTATCTTTATAGACCACAGTGGAATATAAGTAGAACTCAATTCTCACTCCCACACAAAGTCATAGAAACTAAAAACCTTTTGCTCAGTTAATGAGAAGTTAAAGAAGAAAAATCATTAGATTCCTTGAACAAAATGACAATGAAGCCACAAGCTATTAAAACCAGTAGGATACTACAAAAGCAATCCAAAGAAGGAAATTTATTGCATTAAATTTCCACATCTAGAAATCAGAAAGAGCACAAATCAACAATCTGATGAATTATCTGAAGAAACTGGAAAAGGAAGAGCAATCCAATACCAAATTCAGTAGAACAAAAGAAATAACCAAAATTAGATCAGAACTAAATGAAATTGAAAACAAAAGAACCATTCAGAAGATCAGCAAAACAAAAAGTTGGTTCTTTGAAAAGATAAATAAAATCAATAAACTTTTGGTCAGATTAACTAGAAATAGAAAAGTAAGATTTCTATTAAGTTTAATCAGAAATGAAAAGGGGTAAATAACAGATATGACTAAAATATAAAAGATCATCACCAAATACTACAAAAAACTCTATGCCCAGAAATTTGAAAATGTGGAGGAAATGAACAAATCCTGTAATCACACTACTTCCCTACACTCAGCCAGGAAGAAATAGCGCTCTCAAACAGACCAATAGCAAGCATTGAAATTGTAACAACAATAAAAAAGCTTCCAATAACAACAACAAGAAGAAGTCAGTCCTGGACCACATAGTTTCATGCCAGAATTCTACCAAACCTTCAAAAAAGAGCTTGTACCTATATTGCAGAACCTATTCTAAAACATTGGAAAGGAAAGAACTCTCCCCAACTCCTCCTATGAAGTAAATATCACCCTGATACCAAAACCAGGAAATGACAACAAAAAAAGAAAACTACAGACCAATGTCCATGCATTGTACCCGTGGGAAAGCCCCAGACTACTTTGTCTGGTCCTACAGTACTTTATACTTATAACTTCATTCAATCTTCACTACACAAATCCCAAAGCACAGAGGAGGTCAGAGAGCCTCGGAGAGGCAAGGTAACTTGCCTGAGGTCTCATAGATGACAAAGGGTGGGGCAGGGATTCCCACTTGATTCTGAAGCAGGAATCCCCAATTACTAGTCCTCCTGAGGCAGTTCCACAAAGATAAGTCATAACCATCAACAACATCTAGAACACAGCCCTGTGGGAAGAACTGGGACTATTAAGAGGCCATTAGAGAGTGTTGGGGGAGGGCTGTGCCCGAACTTACCCTTCTGGGTGCCTTTGTCTCTCTGTGGTATGTCTTCCAGAATCCCTTAAATCTCTCCCACTACTGGCCTGGGCAGTGTGGCCAGCTGACCTTCGTTAATCTGGACCTCTCCTACCAGAAGATGGTTCAGTGCTTTCCCTAATAATCTATGTGCTTTAGATTTACTTATGGATCAGCGGCTCCTGCCAAGTTTACATGTACAGAACCACAGAAGCAAGAATGAAGAAATACATAATTACCCTGAGTTGCTCCAGACAGACAGCCCATTTATAGCTTACTTCCCTTGGTAGAGGAACAAGGGAACCCTCAGGCTAACACAGGACCAGCTACTTTCACCCAGCAAGAATGGGGTGTTTGTTTTGAGGTTGGGAACTGGAGGTTGAGGATGAGGAAAAATGACAAACTCACATACTGTGAGAAGTTGAGCGTGAGTCCATATACTCTGTGATAAGCACACAGCACAGTGGTTCAGTACATGGGTCTGCAGTCAAGCAGCCTGGGTTGTGGTCATTACTCTGCTTCCACTGTGGTACCTCAGTTTCCTTATCTGTAAAATGAGGATGAGGTTAATAATGGTGCCTGCATTACAGAGTGGTTGGAAAGATTAAATTGCTAACACTTACCTTCTTTTATGTTTACTTGGATGGAACTGTAACATGTTCTTCTCAGTAAATTATCTCAAGAATGGAAAAAAGTATCTAATGTACTCAATACTATTATAAAACCAACATATAAACATTTACACATTCATACCAATGATAAAACACAAAGATAGTCCAGAAAGAAAGAGGAGAAAGGAGAGGGAGGGGAGGGAAGGCAGAGGGCAAGTAGAGGGAGAGTATTTGACAGGATCTCACCTAATGTACACAATGCAAGTGTACATTTCAAAACAACTAGGAGTATATTATAAATGTCTTACAACAAAAAAATCAGTAAGTAAGGTGATGGTTATGTTAATCGGTTTGATTTAAGCATTCCACATTGTATATCAAATCAGCACATTATACCCCATAAATGTAGATAGTTGTGATTCAATAAAAATTAAGGAAAAAAATTAAAAAATAAATCACTAACATTAAGAAATGTTTAATTAGTAATATCTGGCATACAGTACACACTAAATAAGTGTTTGCTGTTATTTGCCAAAACAACAAATTGTCCCCCACAGTAACATGACAGAAAGAGAGGAAAGGAAGGGGTGGGGAAGGGAGGGCAGAGGGCAAGTGGGCTTGGGCTTTACAAATAAGTAATCACTCTCCAAATAGAACACTCCTCTGATTAGTCAATCCACAGCTTGTCTAAAGAGTCTAGCACTTTCCCTAAACACTACAAAATGTTTGAATTGTGACCCCTACTCACCGTAATAGATATCTTACCAGTGGCCATCAGAATTTAAAACAATATTTATTAATATTTTTTTAAATGTTGTCACTTTTGTTTAGAACATCATACAGAACAGATATGAGGCATAATTTATTTCATTCAGATCAGCATAGTATTACAGAGTGCATTTTAAACCTTCTTTTTACTTATATTTAATAATATTCATGATATGTAGGCAAATTTTTACTTATTTTCATTTACCAAGTGATGCACACAGTTTCATTTACTTTAGATTAATTATGTTAGAAAAAACCATGATTTGTTGACAATAAATTCTGAAGTGTTATAATATATCAGGTTTGGTTTAGGGATTGAATACATATTAAAATGCAGATTGAAGTTGAACTATGTGCTGGTGCATCAGAAACAGATGAGCCTGGCTTTCATGCTGTGATGCTGGGAATTCTTGCAACATACACTTTAAAAGAAAACTCCTTAATTTCTATAATTTTGTGTTTTCCTTTTAGATGAGAAAAAAAGGTTTATGTTTTAGGCTTTATTTATTTTCTTACTTTTTTAGCATATCTCTGTAAATAACACATTTTTGTTCTAAATAATTGAAAAGCCAAATTGGATATAATCATCACTCTATTTTCTCTTTTAAACATCAGCTTTGGGAGTTGAGGAGCTTTCCTGATGTGCTATATTCACGTGGTGAGCAAATGAATGCAAAGGTACAATCAGGTAAAGAATATCTCGGGGCACATTTGTCATCATACACGTGCTCCTTATTCATTTCAGACATTCCACCATCAATGTTCCTTATCTACTTTATCAGGTCTATTACAGTAGTAAACAAAATAAAATCATGAACAAAAATAATTGAACACTATGCAGCAATCAAAACAGTTGGGCAAAGCTCAGAGGATCGAGGCCTTGTATGGCTGGTGGGAGACAGGCTATCAGAAGCTGTTTGCTGTGGGTGTGAGGAGGGCTCAAAGGAGGGGAGGCAGGAGGCCTGGACAGATCCAGTTCTCCTTCCTTTCTCACTTTAGTTCTTGAGGATAATTGTAGAATGTGCTATGAATGCAAAATCCTAAGACAGGGAGGGACTGGCTGGAAAATCCTAAGATAAGGAGGGACTGGCTGGAAAAGCTGGAGCTCTGTTTCAGCTCCACCCTTTCCTCCCCACCCCCGAGAAATCAGATGTCCTTCTATACTTTAGCGCAGTGAGTCCCATGGCCCCACGGTATAAAATTGAGGGCAGTCTGCTTTATCCCCTCAGCTATGGTGCAAGTGTAGCAGGAGTGGATGAGGAGCAGATGAGCTGCCCAAGCAGCTTTCCTAACCTTGGGGACTGGCTGGCAGTGAATCCCAGGTTCATGCTTTCTCTTGCTCTGTGCTTGTAAGTCAGAAACCTGCTCATGTCACTCGTGTGTGGATGTCACTTCTTCATGTCACTTCATGTCACTTCTGTCTCATCAGACTCAGACAAGTTGGTAAGCAGTACACAGTGACTCTACTTCAAAAAAGCCATCCCAGTGGCTAACTCACAAGGAGGTCAAATTCAGGACTATTAGGCATATAAACATTATGAGCAACCGACTCAGTTATGAGCTCACCCATTTGTCCCACACCAACGGCCCCACTGGGCCTCTTAGTCATAGTTAGGAATATATGGTTTTCTAAAATTTACAGTCCCTGGTTATGAAATGCCTGTTGTATGCTCCCTCCTTACCTGTGGTATGCTGCCTCCACACCCTGTCTCCCACGAGCCACACAAGGCCTCTGTCCTCCGAGCTTTGCTCAAGAAGTTTCCATCTGGATGCTTCAGGGCTGTGAGCAGATGCTTGCTGACGGGTGAGTTGAGGCAGAGCCATGAGGGGAGAGAGAGAGGCGGACTCACAGTGCCTGGGGCCCTGAGGCACCCTCTGCACGATGCTATGTGGCTTTTTCCCCTCAAGACCTCCCAATAAAGAGATTCTCTCCTAGATACTCCAGAAAATAATGTTTCCCAGCTGCCACTTTACTTGTATCCCAATTACACTGATTTTGGATTTTTGGCCTGCAGAACAGTAAGACAAATATGTGTTACTTTAAAGAAAAAAAGAAAAAAGAAAAAGACCTCCCAATAGCCAGTTCTTTGAGATGGGGGTCATTATACCGACTCATGGATGAAAAATCTGAAAGTCAGAGCATTAAAGAATTTACTCAAGGTCACCACCATCCAAGATTTTATTTTTGAATATTTTGAGGAATGAAAACATACCTATTCATTGCCTGAGTTCAGGCATTGAGCAATCAGATAGCAAGGGACACGTCTGCACAGCCTTATCACTCTGGATTTCCAGGGAGCCCTCCCGTGTCTGAGGAGCTTATGAATTTAATGAGCACTCTAAGCACCCAGAGCAGCTCTGAGACTCCTGACCCAGGTTGTAGGCACTGGTGGATAAGTAGAATATCAGGTCAGAGCAGGCATTTCTCTGTCCCGGGCATCTCTGACTCATCTTTCTTCACCACTATTTCCATCTATAAAGCAGTCAACCAGAAGCCTCTCCTAGGCTCCTGGTACAAATCTATTGCATTAAATTCCCACATCTAGAGAAAAAAAGACTTCCCAAAAGCCACACAAGGCCTCTGTCCTGTGAGCTTTGCTCAAGAAGTTTCCATCTGGATGCTCCAGGGCGGTGAGCAGATGCCTGCTGACAGGCCAGTCGAGGCAGAGCCGCGAGGAGAGAGAGAGGGGAACTAGTGTCTTCTTGCATTGTTCCCTTGACAAGTATAATGTACCCGTCTTTGTGTTTCTTTGTTTTTGTCACTTTAAAGTCAATTTTGTTTTCAGTTTCATTTAGTTCTGATCTAATTTTGGTTATTTCTTTTCTTCTACTGAATTTAGTATTGGATTGCTCTTCCGTTTCCAGTTTCTTAAGATGATTCATTAGATTGTTGATTTGTGCTCCCAGCACTGATCATCATCCAAGATGCAGGTGATGCCAATTGCTCTAAACAGCAGCCAAGTATAGATGCTGATGTGATTTTTAGTGGACTTTACAAGATGTTGGACTCCACCTCTGGGAGAAGCTCCTCTATCTTGTGAGTGTCATTTAAATTTGTGGAAGTGTTTCCTGTCCAAATGCATGGCTTCCTGTCTTTGTAGGCCCAATCTGCGCCCTCTCATTAGGAAACTTGAATTCAGCCTCTGGGTCTCAGAGAGTGGCCTCTCTAGTTACCCACCCAGCCAGGGTTAAGGCAAGACCTGAGAAGCAGAAGCCTGTGTTTAGCCAGGAACCTCATTAGTCTAGATGCTCATGTTGGCCCTTAGGAGAGAAAGGGCTGAGAATCTTCTGAAGCCTTCTGGAGTTAGACTGTGATATATAATAAATAATTTAGCTGGCCTTGTCTCTGGCTCCTGGGAAGGACTTTGGGCTATGTGCCGCTAAGGGGCTTTAGCCAGGTGCAGTGGCACACACCTATAATCAGCACTCCGGGAGGCCAAAGCAGGTGGATTGCTTGAGCTTAGGAATTTGAGACCAGCCTGAGTAAGAACAAGACCTGTCTCTACTAAAAATGAAAAACTAACTAGGGGTGGTGGCATCTGTAGTCCCAGCTACTCAGGAGGCTGAGGCAAGAGGATCACATAAGCACAAGAGTTTTAAGTTACTGTGACCTGTGATGATGCCACAGCACTGTACCCAGGATGACAGAGTGAGATTCTGCTCCAAACAAACAAATAAACAACCCACCCACTCATTGGGTTTCCTAAGCGGTGGAAGTGTCTTTATTATTCAAAGTGGGCCCTCCGACTACACCTGGGTTTATGCTAATGAGAAGACTCCTGGTGAGTCCCCAGATAATTTCTGGATGATGCTGGCTATGTGGGAAGACCAG
>CAUYON010009584.1:0-13154 GCA_963573935.1 Arctocebus calabarensis | reverse complement strand
ACCTTTCACCATTAACTAAGATAGACTCTCACTGGATCAAAGATTTAAACTTAAGACATGAAACTATAAAAATTCTAGAAGAAAGTGCAGGGAAAACTCTTGAAGGAATCGGCCTGGGTGAATTTTTTATGAGGAGGACTCCCCAGGCAATTGAAGCAGTATCAAAAATACACTACTGGGGCCTGATCAAATTAAAAAACTTCTGCACTACTAAAAACACAGTAAGTGTAGCAGACAGACAGCCCTCAGAATGGGAAAAAATATTTGCAGGTTATGCCTCCAACAAAGGCTTAAAAACCAGAATCCACAGAGAACTCAAACATATTAGCAACAAAAGGACAAGTGATCTCATCTCAGGGTGGACAAAGGACTTGAAGAGAAACTTCTCTAAAGAAGACAGGCGCACAGCCTGCAGACACATGAAAAAATGCTCACCATTCTTAATGATCAGAGAAATGCAAATCAAAACTACTTTGAGATACCATCTAACTCCAGTAAGATTAGCCCACATGACAAAATCCTAAAACCAGAGATGCTGGCGTGGATGTGGAGAAAAGGGAACACTTTCTACATTGCTGTTGGGAATGCAAACTAATATATTCCTTTTGGAAGGATGTTTGGAGAATACTTAGAGATCTAAAAATAGATCAGTCATTCGGTCCTATAATTCCTTTACTAGGTATATATCCAGCAGACCAAAAATCACATCATAATAAAGATATCTGTACCACAATGTTTATTGCATCCTAATTCATAATTGCTAAGTCATGGAAGAAGCCCAAGTCCCTATTGACCCATGAATGGATTAATAAATTGTGGCACATGTATACCATTGAATACTATGCAGCTTTAAAGAAAGATGGGGACTTTACCTCTTTAATGTTTACATAGATGGAGCTGGAACATATTCTTCTTAGCAAAGTATCTCAAGAATGGAAGGAAAAGTATCCAATGTACTCAACCCTACTATGAAGCTAATTTATAGCTTTCATATGAAGGCTAAAACCCAATTATAGCACAAGAATATGGGGAAAGGGGAAAGGGAGGGGAGGGGTGGGGGAGAATGGGTGGAGGGAGGTCAATTGGTGGGATCACAACTACGGTGCATCTTAGAAGGGTACAGGTGAAACTTACTAAATGCAGAATATAAATGTCTTCATATAGTGATTAAGAAAATGCCATGAAGGTTATGTTAAATAGTTCAATGAAAATATTTCAGATTGTATATGAAGTCAGCATATTGTGCCCCATGATTGCACTAATGTACACAATTATGATTTAATAAAAATTTTAAAAGTAGCGATATTTTACAAATACAGTTGAATCCCCACAATCCTACCACCTCCAACCCCATGTCCTCTTCACCTCCTCACCCCCACCCCCACAATACAGGAAACTTTTCCAGGGGATATCACGTTTTGCTTCACACATTTTCTTTACATCTTAATTATTTGGGCTGAAATGCCCAGGAGTTTCCTTTGCCATGGTGGCAGCAGGATTTCCAAGCTCTTCAAAACATACCAGGGCAGGGGAAGGGGGGGTGGAATCTGGCTTTCCAGATACCATTGCATAAAATAGACATGGGTCTTCTAGGTTGTATCTCCCCTAGAATAGCCCAATCATTACTTCATTTATTTATCAATTAGTGTTATGTGCCAGGCATCGCTCTAAATTCTGGGGACACAGTAATGAATAAGACTAAGAAAGTTCCTACTCTTGAGGGGGTTGCATTGCAATGAAGGGAGAGAGACGGTAAAAACATAGCCAGATGTATCAGAACACATCAAATAACAGGTAAGTGCTTGGTAGGAAAAGGGGAGGAAAGCAGACTGTAACATGGAGAATGATGAGAAGGAAAAAGGTGATTTAGGTAGGTGGGATGGTTGGCAAGGTCACCTCTCACAGGAGGAGACAAGAGACCTAGGACTTAAATGATTAAAAGGAACCAGCCTTCAGAAGACCTGAGAGAGGAATGTTCCAGGCAGAGAGAACCACAGGTGTCAAAGCCATAAGTGAAGTCTGACATGTCAAGGAATGGAAAGAAAACACATGAGCCCAGAGCCTAGAGGGAGGAAGAAGCAGGAGCTGGAGGCAGGGCCAAGGCCTGTGGGCCCACTGCATGAGCTGCAGATGCCCACGTAAGATCAGACAGGTGTAGTCCATGAGAGTCAGGGTGAGGTAAGAGGGCAGGACAGGCTAAGCCTGGCTCAGAGTGGACATCTGTCCCCACTATCTCATCATTAACAATTATGACTCTTGGTCCAAGGAAGGCACTGGTTTACAGAGCAGCATCTGACTCTTTTCCTGCTTACTTGAGTGCCTATGGAATTAAGAACTGGGCTGTCGCATACCTTACTGGTACAGTACCCATTCTGAAAAGGGCCCTATTAAATTCTTCTGATTTAGTCTCCATTTGAGAGAAGAGGGGTATGATGGCCTGGTCTCCTTATTACACACACACACACACACACACACATAAACACACTCCTTTATTTAATCATCCAGCAACCCAGTGAGGCTCAGAGAATTTCATCAATTCCTCAGTGGAGTATGTGGCCACCCCCAAAAGCAACACATAGTATTTCAACAAAACATGAGTATTTACACTAAATGAGATGAACAAAAGTCACAAATGCTATCACGTCAGACTAGTCATCACTCAATTACTTTAAAAAACAAAACTCTCGGGTGGCACCTGTGGCTGAATGGAGTAGGGTGCCAGCCCCATATACCAGAGATGGTGGGTTCAAACCTGGCCCCAGCCAAAAACTGCAAAAAATAAATAAATAAAGATAAAAAACAAAACTCTCTTTTGTTTTCAGTGCTTTTGGCAAAAGGAGCCTATGAATCTGTAGTTGGGGGACCCCAAAGTATTCATCTGTTAAAGGGGGAAACAAAATTTTCCTAACTAGATCACAGATTACCTAGTAAAAAACAAAAGGTACCAAGACTACTATGTGTGCAGGGTTTTGTGTTTGTATAAACTCTCACACCCCTAGAGTAGGTAGGTATTTTTACTATTCCACTTTTACAGAGAAAATGAGGTGCAAAAAGGTGAAGGACACTGAGGAGTCAGGATTTGAACTTAGCAGTCTATCATCAGATCATCAGAAACGGGGGTGCGTCAGCCTCTGTAGGTTTGTCTCTCTGAACCTGGGAAACAATGAAATGTGAAACCCTAGATTTAGAAGCTGCACCATGCAAGGCATTCAAGGACAATGACACTGGTCACCCCCAAAAAAGGCATTTCCTGCTTCAGTCCAAGAGGAGGGTGCATAAGGGCACAGAGTCAGCGAGGGACCAGCGCTCGTCAGCTGGAGGTCAGACTCAAAACTGTGACACCAATGAACCCTTAAATGGTCAGATCCCGTAACACTAAGCCCTCCAGGATCTTCCCAGTATGGACCAACTTCGTGTTCTCCCTGCAGGCCTCAGAAAAACAGAGGAATGAGAACAGAGATAGTTAAGATTACATGGAGAATTTTGCATATTTCAAGCCATCTCTATTTTGCTCCTAGATGAAAAAAAACATTCACTCTCTCCAGCTGAAACTCAGGCTCACATCCAGAGCAGGGAGATATTGCTAGAAAGTGCAGAAGTTAACATTGCTCCTGGTCCAGCTGGTTCCCTACTACACAAATTAATTTCAAGAGAAGCCTAATGCCTCTGGGTAGATAAGATGTTTCTGTTCCTGCTTATCTCATTTTAGGTTTCTTGTGACAGAAATATGTGTGTGTGCATGTTACCAGGGAAAGGTTTTTCATCCTTGCAAGCAATCAGAAATCACACTGTAAGGCCAGGAACGGTATCTCATGCCTGTAATCCAAGCACTCTGGGAGGCCAAGGCGGGAGGATCCCTGAAGGTCAGAAATTCAAGACCAGCCTGAGAAAAGTGAAACCCCATCTGTACTGAAAATAGAAAACAATAGCCAGGTGTTGGGGTGAGCGCCTGTAATCCCACCTATTCAAGAGGCTGAGGCAGGAAGATCTCCTGAACCTAACAGTTTGCATTTGCTGTGAGCTAGGCTGAAGCCCCAGCACCCTAGCCTGGGTGACAGAGTGAGACTCTATCTAAAAAAAGAAAGAAAAGAAAAGAAATCACACTTTGCATAGAAATTTATAAAGAAACTCTTGCTTGGAAGCCAGGACCCAGATTTTCATCATTACACACATAATAAGCACCATATTGTTGAACCCTGGCTACGTTCTTTGCAGGCATTATGGTGGAAGGTCTCAGAATGCTGCCAGATGAGTGTCATTAGCACCATTTTGCAGAAAATGTACTGAGCTATCCTTTAGCTATGAGCCAAGTACTGAGCCTGCCAGTTTGCATTACTCTTGTATTTAATGCAATGGCATCAAAGGCATAATTATTTCCAAACATCAGGCTGAAGCTCAAAGAAGAAAAGTAGTAATAAAAATGGTGCACAAGCCTTTCGAGGCAGGCAGACTGACTTGATTCCACTGGGTAAATGAATATCTGAGTTTTAATCTCTCTGAGCCTCACTTTCCTCCTCTGTAAAATGGGCTCAGACAGTTGCTCACAGAGGAGCACCTCAAACTTTCAAGACCACACAAATCACCTGGAGGCTTTTTAAAATGCAGGATCTAATTCTGGGACAGGGCCTGAGACTATTCATTTCTCCCAAGCCCTCGCTGATACCTGTGGACCACATTTTGAAGGACAAAGCTTTTCTGGGTTCTCATTTCAAAACTTAAACAATAATGCACATAAAATTCTCAGCACAGTGCCAGCCACATAGTTAGCATTCAGTAACCATTGGCTGATCTTATTGCTTTTCTTTTTGTTACAGTCAACACAAGTTACTGTTTGGGTATTCTGTAAGATCTACTTTATGATGTCCTGAAATGTTCTTGAAAGAGCATGGTTTGGGGCAAAGCAGTGCTGCATGAATTTGAACCCCAGCATTACCCTTTGAGCACATCTTAAAACCTCTGTAAAATCTTTTAGGATAAGCAAGATAATTGTCCGAGTGGATGGAATTATTGTGAGGATCCAATGTAACAACATGTGAGAAAGTTCTCAAATTTAAACACTGGAGTACTGTGTGCATTGGTAGTAATGGTATTAAGTCAGAATGTTTCCCAGATGCTTTCCCCTCACTGCCCTCCTCCCAGTATGTGAGAACTGATGCTTGTCATTTATGTCAGAAGGTACAAAGGGTAATGAGGCCCAGCCTCTGATATCAGATGGGAGAAATGGGTTTAAGTCATGTGAAATGCCGCTTCTACTCAGTTTGCCCAGGACACAGAAGAGAAGGAATACTATACAATACATACTTATAACCCAATTCAACTGGTACCCCCTAAATCTACTTATTTTTAAGGAGAAAGAGAGATATAAAGAGAAGAAATTTTAGAACAGAGATGAGAACCCAGGCCCGCTGAATTTAAGCCCATACCGTTAACCTCTACAGTATGCCACCTCCCATAATGAATACTAAATTGGCCAGTCATGGCAAATGGCAGCAAATGTTGTTGAAGGTAAAGATCATATGCCCCAACACCTTGTCTCACTCTCAGAGGGACAAGACCCTGAGTGTCAAGTTCAGGTTGAGACCTGGGGGAAAGAAACACAGGAGGAAATGAACTTAATTTCCATTTAGATCCTGGGGTACAGAACAAAAGGGGGCCCTCCAAGCTCCTATCAATGTGCAGTCTGAAGGATCCCCAGGTTGTCTGCCATCAGCACACCAGCTAGCAACACCTGACTTAGAACCTTCCAGATGACTCTGTGTCCTGCATGGCACTCCTGGAAATTAGTAGTGTCAGTCAAGTGGATTCTTCCAGGTTTATTGATAGTGCCCAATTGGACATAGCAGCTATTGATAGTTCAGCAGAAAAGATAAGCCACATTTACAAAAATAAAAAGATTCAACCTGCAAGTAAATGGACATCTGGTGTGAAATTTTATATTTCGTATGGCAACAAAATGGCTACCAGCTCAAGCACAGAAATCAGCATTAGAGTTGAAAATGTAAAATTGGGCTCAGATCTCAGCCTCTATTGCTAACTAATAACAGAAAAACCTGATGGCCAGTAAAACAAGAGTGGGCTGGTCATCTGTAAGGTTTTGGAGGTAAGCAGCTTTCATGAGTCGGATTTCATGAGTTCGAATCCTGACTCAACAGCTTTCTAGCTATGAGATCATGTTACTATAATTAACTTTTCTGGGTCTTAGTCTTTAACCTTTCTTAGTCTCATTATCTGTAAAAATGATAAGAGAAACTACCCATAGGGTTTTTGTTAGGATTAAGTGAGTTAATACATGTGCTTAGAATAGTAAGTAGCACCCCAAACAAGCTATAATTATCGTATAACCTTAACAAATCAACTGGCCTCCTCAGTCACATTTCTTCATCTATGATAGAAGTGAAAAGAAACAATGTATGTAGAGGCCTACTGAAAAGTCAAAAGAGGTAGATTAATTATGAAATGAACAATATTTGTTATTACAAAGGGAATTTTTCTTTTGTGCCACACTTCAGTAAACAGAAAGATAAGCACCTCTGTGTGCATTGTCTCCAGAAAGAATATCCCACAATTTCTCTAAATATGTAACATCTCCTCCAGGACCTCAACCTGCCAAGAGCTTTTATTCTGACACATTCAGAGGTCACTGAAAGGAGGAATTAATTAATATGAATTTGAGAAAAATGTGAACTAGAAGTTAACCCACTGCTTGGAGCAGAAACAAATCCGTGACAAAATGAATCTCTCCCAAAACTATAAGGCATATTTTTAACAAAGTCTCTTTATCCTCTACACAATTCCAGATCCTTGGCAAGTACCGAATATTGGAGAGAGAGGTCTATTGACCTCAGGCTTTGGATCTGCTTGAGCCCTTAAAGTGACTGATCTGTACAGAGAGTGATCTGAATTGGCTGAAAGTCCTAGGTATGCAGTGCCCTTGATGTAGAAAGTTGGCCTGCTGTGAGCAGGGAGTTTATTCTTCCCACAGTGGCAATGGACTTACAGTGCTTCTTCCACACTGAGGAACATCCCAGTAATTCAGTGACATATATCTACAAAAACATCAAAGCAATCTAGCATGGGGGTGGCAGGCATCAGGTCACCAGACAGACTGGTATGCCCCAGTTCCACCAAAATATTCATTATAAAATTTTACAAAGAGGTGGCCAACACGTAGAGAACAAACATATTGTAAAATTTTGTAATGAAGATTTTGTAAATAAAAGTACATTCAGCTACAATGTTCCATTTTCTCTCTGTATAGTGACGTTTCGGAAGACTTTTGAGACACCCTGTATTTATCTCCAAAAGTTAGCAACATAAATCCAATAGTTTCCATGGGCTGGGAATCAGCAGTAACTTAGCTGGGAGGTTCTATCTCAGATGTCTCATGAGGGTGCAAGCTATTGGCCAGGGCTGCAGTCACATGAGATAAGAACCTTCCTCAAGGGATGGTTGGGAGGCCTTAGTTGCTTCTGGGATATTGGATGGAGTCTTCAGTTCCTTGCCAAGAAGGAAGGTGCAATCTTCTATGATCTAGTCTCAACTGTGATACGCCATCCTTTCTGTCCTATGTGTTGACCACAAAGACCAAATCTGATACATTGTTGATAGTGGTATCACATCACGGTACCACATCATGATGTGAATTTCAGGAGGTGGGGTTCACTGGGGCCCACCTTGGAAACTGGCTACCGCACTACCAGATAAAGTTCTCAGAAGAATCAGTAAGTTCACATCTATAAAGTTCTTAAAATGTTAAAGTATCCAGCACATCATAAGTACTCAGTAAAAAGTTAGTATAATTTTTGTGTTGTTATTGTGAGCATTGACAGCTTCACTGGAAACCAGGAGAGAAGAACACTAGCTGAATTGCTCAGAAATTTATCCTTAACCCTGACTTCATTAACAACTTGCTCTAATCAAACAGTCTACATATATGATTTTCTCTGCAACTTGTCATCCAGAGTCTTCCTTCATTTTTAAAGTAGATGTTTACTAAGCAGCAAATCTAGTACACAAAACTTAAAAAGAAATCCTTCCTCTCCTGATCATTTGGGAGGTTCATAGCTGCAAATACCAGAATATCAAGAATAACTCTTTGTGAGTTTTCATTTTCCTGCATACAAAAAGTCTAAATAAAGTTAGTACCAAGGTTGGTTCAGTGGCTCCAACTAGTCACCAAGGACTCAGGCCTTTTTCTTTGAAAGGTGTTAAGCAGTGGCATCCAAATATGAAACTGAGGGGCAGCAGAGATACTCAAGCCAGGTTTATTGAAAGGGGAGCGTTACCTACCTGGGCAGTGAGAAGGTAGTGTCTGCACCTGGAGGCAGTTAGAGACCCTTATTATTTGGGGCCATGAGGATGGGCAAATTCCACAGTTTCCCTGAAAGGTTAGGGTCTTTTAGGGCAAACTCCTGAGGGTGGAGATAACCAGATCCTTTGTGTCTTTGTTTTAGGAAGAGAGGAAAAGGAGGAAGAAGGGAAAGGGTTCAGGCGTGGCTGCATTAGACCCCCCAACATTCATCTGTCCCCTTTTTTTTATCCTTGATGTGTATAAGTGACAAGTCCTATCACAACTGTAACTGAACTACCATGGATTTAATCACAACCCAGTGCAAAGGCAGTAAGAAAGACTGTGGGAGGCCACAAGGGCAGTGAGAGAGTTCTCCTACATGCGTGTTTTGTTCTATTTTTTTTTTAATCTAAGAAAAAGTTTTTCCAAGAAGCTTTCTGTGCATTACATTTGCCATAAGTTATCATGTGCCTGTCCCTTAGAAGCAAAGGAGGCTGGGAAAGAAACTGACATTTTCTGAGATGACGGTCCCAGCAGAGCCATCATGGAAGAACAGGGAAGGGAGTGGCTGTCACCAGCTCAGGCTTCCATAGCATCGATGAGGTGGCTTAAACAACAGACATTTACTTCTCATGGTTCTGGAGATGGAGAAGTCCAAGATCCACATGCCAGCTAAGTCAGGTCCTAGTGAGAACCTTCTCTCCCTGGCTTCTCTGAGTGCTGCTATGGCCTTACCTCAAAGTGAGCAATCTCTCACTCCTCTTCTCCTTATAAGTGCACTACTCCCATCACTAGGTTCTTACCCTCAAGGCATCATCTAAACCTAATCACCTCCTAAGGGTCTAATACTACTACATTAGGGGTTAGGCTTCTATGTATTAAATGCACAGACATTCATTACTCACAAGGAGCTACTAGGAGTCTGCTGCATCCTTCCTGCAGCATTCTCTCATTTAAAAAACTTTGGTATCATACTTTCTACTTCCTACCTAGAATAGAAAAATTCATAAACCAGGAAGGCTATTAGTCAGGAAATTCCTTTGTGATTGATCCAACCTGTTCACCTGACATTGCCCAAAAGTAAGGGCACATAACTAAAAGGCAGATTAGTGTTCTCCAAAAGTACTAAAGTTTACTCAATTTTAAGTGTTCTTATGGAGATCTTTACTGAAATGCTTTACTTGTCTTAGTCTGTAGCGTGTCTGCACATAGTTAACATTTTCTGAATGACAGAGCTGCCTTCATGAGCACCAATTATGGATCTATGCTTGAACATCCTAATACTCCCAAAGGCTCTGTGTGCTCCCACACTGAATGCCCCTATCTTGCTCAGCCTGCTAGGGAAAGTCTACACTATATCTCAAAATATCTGCACCTCCTTGTGAAAGTACATTTGAAGTCATCCTTGTTTCCTGATGTCACTTCCATCTCCCTAGAACTTCTAATGTTTGTACTTTAATAAAGCTTAGCTCAGCAAGGAAACATAGGGAAAGCAAGAGGAACCCCTGGCTTCTGCACAGGAACACAACTGGGGGAGGTTGCCAAACAGGGGTATTTCAGAAGTGTCTAAACACTTTCTCTTTGCAAGGCAAGGCTCACCAAACCCCTGCCTACCACAGCCAGTCCTTCAGTTCAGCAAAATGTCAGAGCAGTTTGGGGGGCGGCTCATTTATTACTCTAAAGAGCTGAGATAGGGCTAAAAGGGTCATACCCTGACCAGAAAATAAGACCTTTTGATAGAGGAGGAATGGGAGCTCTGGAAGCATGGGGCCTGCAAAAAGGGAAGTCTAGGGGGATCAAGAGCACTGTGATTCTCCTGGGTGCTGAAAGATCACTGGAGATGATGCAGGAGGCAGGACCTGCAGTCACCTGCATTCTGCAGCACAGGACTGTGAAATAGCCCTGGAACATCTTGTACTTAGGGGATTGGAAGCTCAGTTCCATTGCTGGCAGGTAATTTCTTCCAACATTTGAAATGACCTCAAATGTTCTCATTATCTGAGTGAGGCAATAATATATTATGATGGTCCTTTAATAGCTTTTAAAATTATATCAAACTTTACAATTAACCAGCTGAGTCATCTTTCCTACTTCTATGGTTTTCCATGAAAATTTAATTTGCTGAGGCTTATGAGCCAGATGTTTTAGGCAAAATGCAGGTTAGATTTTTCTGGCATAACTACATATGGGTTTAATTCTGTGGATTGTATGAAATAGCATCCTCCTTTCCTGGTTGTTTAATTGATAGTCTTGTCTTAGGAGATATCGATGCAATGTAACTTTGGAAAATTCTTTGTGTTCCTGACTCTCCTATGATGGAAGTTCTGCCTTAAAATTAAAACCCTTCTATGGCAGCACCTGTGGCTCATTGAGTAGGGTGCTGGCCCTATATACCGAAGGTGGTGGGTTCAAACCCAGCCTCAGCTGACCTTCAAAACAGAAAAATAGCCAGGCGTTGTGGTGGGCACCTGTAGTCCCAGCTACTCAGGAGGCTGAGGCAAGAGAATCGCTTAAGCCCAGGAGTTGGAGGTTGCTGTGACCTGTGTGATGCCACAGCACTCTACCAAGGGTGATAAAGTGAGACTCTGTCTCTACAAAAAAAAAAAAAAATTAAAATTCTTCTATACTTCACATGTCCCAAATTTTGTAAGTGACATAAGGAAGGCAAAAGTAGATTAAATAGGTGTAAAAGAAACACAGGCTACTGTACCAGGGCTGAGGTACTACTGAGGCCTTTAGGACTGAGGCATGAGCAAGGGCCCAATCTAAAGCCCCACTCCCAGGAGACAGTGGACTGTCCTGGAAGCTGGCATGCTGAGGCTGAGTACAACAAAAGAGCTGGCCATTGGCCCCAGGACTTAGGCACAGCAATTTCAGGCTATGCACCCTGGGCTGAAGCACAAGTGCTGCCAAGCTGAGGTGCAAGTAGCAGACATACTCCCCACCCACCAGCCCAGGATGCCATCATTGAAGGCAGCAATACTCCTACCACCACAGGGCAGTGGTGCAGATGCTGCTGCCTCCACCAAAGCATTCTGCAAGTTACCTGGGGATGACCTAACCTCTGCCTATCTTAGCCAATGCCTATCTACACATCAGAACCTAAGGATAGGACAGCATGGCCCAGCTTTGCCCTTATACAGCCCCCATGCCAGAGCACACAGTCCAGAGGGCTGGGGATTGCCTAGCCCAGTCCATAACTATTGGTACCTGAACTCCTCCTGAGGACCTGATGTTGTGATGCTGACCTGGCTACTAGTATCACAGCTGGTACCTATCTGTTTGCACCGCCTGCATATGGGATAGCCTGCCCAGCCTATCCCAGCCATCACCAACACCAGCACCCACCACTCAGGACCCAGAGGATTTTTCTAACATTTTCAGGGCTATCACCAAAATATTCCCCCTTCCTAGAGGCCTGAGAACCTACCCACTTGCCTGCCCCATAACTGTGACTACTGGCATTAGAGTAAGCCACCTAGAGGCCCCAAAATTGGCCCACTTGCACCTCCTAACACTGGTGCTAGTACTACCTTGGTGCCCAAAGACAGGAACTTTCAGCCCATCACTGCCAGCACTTGAGCCCAAAGAATGGCCTGCATGGTGTCCCAGTCCCCAGAAAAACTGTACTACAGCCTCCACTAATAACTGCACTTTTAAGCCACTGAGAGAATCTTAGATACCACTGACACTATTTATACCAAAAGAAAGAATTCATACAGAGACTACACTACTGTACACACCCAGAATAACAGCTAAAGTCCCCTACTCAACCCATAGCATAGATTCATCCTCAGGAAAAAGTCCTCCCCTATAAAGCCAAATTCAAAAACGTGGAAAAAGTTAATGATACAATAGATGTACAGATAACAAAGTACATTTGAAATCTTCAACAAAGACTAGATCAAGCAGAAAAAAGAATCTCAGAACCTGAAGACAATTTTTCCAAAAGAACCCAAACAAAAATAAAGGAAAACAAAATTTTTAAATGAGCAGAAACTTTAGGAGAAATGGGACATCATCAAAAAGAGATGAAATCTACAAATTATCAGTATCCCAGAAGGCAAAGAGAAAACAAAGTATTTGAAAATTTATTTAATGAAATAATAATTGAAAACTTTCCAAGTCTAGCAAGAGATTTAGACATCCAGATACAGGAGGCCCTGCAATCCCCAAAGAGATACAAGGAAGAAGTTCCTCTGCCATTGCCACTGCTATCACCAAAATATGCCAACTACACAGAGGACAGATAATAAAAATGTCTGTACTCAATGGCAAAGAGAGAACCCTAAAAACATCAAGAGAAAAGAATATAGTCACCTATTAAGGAAACCTCACCAAACTAAAAGTGTATTTCTCAGAAGAACTCTTACAGGCCAGAAGAAAATTAGACAATATATTCAAAGAGCTGAAAGAAAAAAATTGCCAGCCAAGGATACTATCTCCAGAAAACTTATTCTTCATAAATGAAGGAATAAAGTCTTTCCCAGAAATGCAAAAATTGAGAGAATTTATACCCACTAGATAAGCTGTATAATAAATGCTCAAAAGATTTCTAAATCAGGAAATGAGAGACAACATTTGCCATCATGATAAACACATGAAAGTATAAAGCTCAATAGTAAAGCAAATACATAAGTGACAAAAAAAAAAAAGGGATTCAAATGATACCACTATAGATAACTGCCGAACCACAATGACAAAGAAAAAAAAGAAGAAACAATTTTTTTTTTTTTTTTTTGTAGAGACAGAGTCTCACTTTATCACCCTTGGTAGAGTGCCGTGGCGTCACACTGCTCACAGCAACCTCCAGCTCTTGGGCTCAAGCGATTCTCTTGCCTCAGCCTCCCAAGTAGCTGGGACT
>CAUYON010009583.1:0-10285 GCA_963573935.1 Arctocebus calabarensis | reverse complement strand
GAGATACTTTGCTAAGAAGAATATGTTCCAGCTCCATCCATGTAAACACAAAAGAGGTAAAGTCTCCATCTTTCTTTAAGGCTGCATAGTATTCCGTGGTATACATGTACCACAATTTATTAATCCATTCGTGGGTCGATGGGCATTTGGGCTTCTTCCACGACTTAGCAATTATGAATTGGGCTGCAATAAACATTCGGGTACATATATCTTTATTATGATGTGTATAGACTTTTTTTAAAAAAAACTATCCGTTCTCCAGCAACAAATTGGAATTCTAACTCCTTAAAATCTTGCCTGATGCTTCCTATCTATATGAACCTTTGCTGGTGGCATTCTAAGGGTGCAGCCCCCCACAGAGGCATGGAAGCCCGGCACTGTCCCTAAGGGCTGAGCCCACAGACAGACCCCGCCCACTTGTCCATTCTGAGCTTCCCTTCTCACGCATTCTGCTCCTGACTTTCACGTTGCCTTGTATCTCTGCTCTTTCTGGCTCTTGCCTTGCTCTCCTCATGGATGTCTCTGGCTTGAATTTTCTCCACTTCCCTGCTATAAAATATCCCATATCACCCTACCTGTCAGAAAAGGAGATACAGAAAGAATGGTACAGTTACAGAAAGGTAAAACACCCGGTGGGGGCTGGGGTTTCAGATAAAAATCATCATCCCTTCATATCTCTGGGTCTGCATCCGTGGATTCAACCAAACATAGGTTGAAAATATGCAGGGAAAAAAAATCCACAAAGTCAAACTTGACTTTGCCATGCACCGTGCACCAGGCAGAGATGTGTAGGCATTGTGTTGGATACTACGAGTAATCTAGAGATGGTTTAAGTACATGTGAGGATATGCATGCTTATAAGCAAATACTCTTCTGTATCAGGGACTTGAGCATCCATGGATTTGGGTATCCACAGGGGTCCTGGAACCAACCCCCCACAGATACCAAGGGATGACTGTACTTGCTCTGAAAAAATGATTCAGGAAATTCAGAAGTAAGGGAATAAAATAAGCTCTTGAGAAGGCATTTTAGGGGTGAGAAAAGACTTTTTTTTACAATTAATAATGGTATCATTTAGACATTTAAACTTCAATAAGTGTATAGGAATTTCATTGACTCAAACATTCTTATTTGTTTGTTTGTTTGTTTGTTTGTTTGTTTTTGTTTTTGGTCGGGGCTGGGTTTGAACCCACCACCTCTACCATAAGGGGCCGGCATCCTACTCCTTGAAAAGACTTTTCAATAAAGTACTCATTTGCAAGTTTCCTGCAAGCTATCTGAGGAGGATCATTGGTCATGAGTTCAGGGAGAGAGTTGGGAATTGAACAAGAAGTATAAAGAGTAGATCTGGGGGCTTGGGAAGATCAACCGGGCTTCTCCAGAAAACTAAAGGCAGCTGGGCCACAGCCCAGTCCAAGGTCAGGGGTGGGACACTGGGTATTAAGTCATCACTAAAGACTGAGGCTCTGAGAAAGGAGATGGGCCTGGAAGGGGCACTGACAGGGAGATGCCGGGAAGAGATTTAATAATTTAAGACTGGGTTTCGTCAGAAGGTTCCTCTAAATTATTCCCCCAGCCCCTCTTCTGGAAGAAGCCTGGGAAGGCAATTATTCTGTGCTGGGCTTCGGGGCTCTGGGCTGGAGATGGGGGGAAGGGATGTGTTTTTTAAAGTAAAATACACTATAACTATAAAAATAAATGCTCATTATAACTTTTTCAAACAGTACATAGAAGTCTAACAGAGAAACATATTACCTGAAATTTTTTGACCCTGAACTAATGATTTGGCAACCTTTTCAGCATGTTTCATGTATGTTTTCATGCACTGCCATAATATTTAATAAGATCATTATCACACAAGATCGGCCACATGCACCTGGGCTGGTGGGTTCAAGCCCAGCCCAGGCCTGCTAAACAAACAACAACAAAAATAGCCAGGCGTTGTGGTAGGCGCTATAGTCCCAGCTATTTGGGAAGTGAGACAAGAGAATCACTTGAGCCCAAGAGTTTGAGGTTGCTGTGAGCTATGATGCCTCAGCACTCTATAGAGGGTGACAGAGTGAGACTCTGTCTCAATTAAAAAAAAGAAAAAGGCTGGGATAATCTATTACTACGAGTAATCTAGAGATGGTTTAAGCACATATGAGGATATGTATGCTTATAACCAAATACTATTCTGTATCATATGACAGGTGGTGTCATTTTATCATACAGATGGTGTGTGCCTGTGTGTTTATTTCAAGTCAGCATTCTTTTGGATGTGGAGAGAGCTACACCTTCTATTTCTTTCTCCACCCTTCGTATAAGGAATGTTGTGGCTATTTTACAAAAAGATCATTTTGACACACTTCTCTGAACTTTGTTTGTTTCACATTTTGTAAGTTTCTCCAAATTAGCAGATTTTAAATTAATGCATTTTTAATGTTTGCATATTTGTAGTGTGAGTGTACTGTAATTTATTTAACTATTCCAATTGGTGCTGTCGCTCCCTTTGAAACACCTACGCATACAAACCCTTACTCTTTGGTGCTTTATTTCTGTGAGATAGATTCCCAAAAGTGGGACTGCTGGTAGAGGGGCTATCCATTTTTTTTATTTTACTAGTTATTGCCTGCTGTTTTCCAACAAAATGAAATAGTTCACATTTCCTGCAGCAAAGAGTATGAATTCCCCCTGCCCTGGCTTCTCCTCCAGTGATAAATATTATTGGTCATCGTAATATTTGCCAGGCTGATGAGCATAGAGTGATAACTCAGTGCTACTTTAATTTGCATTTTCTAGTGAGTTTAAGCATTTCTTAATGTGTTTATTGGTCATTTAGATTTGCTCCTCCAAAAGCTGCTTACTCATATCCTTTGCCTGTTGTCTATGGTTATCTTTTTATTTTTAAGAGATTTTTGTATATTATGGCTATGAATCTTTTATGAATATAAATATCTTGTCTAAACCTATCATTGGACCCCATCCTTATTTTTACAGCCCAATTGCAGCCTATTGTCTGGCTAAGGGGGCAGGATAAGAATTACAGGAGGATCTCAAGGCTCCAGATGTCTTTGGGGATATTATCTTAGCTGGCTCTGGCTGCCATGACAGAGACCACAGACTGAGTGTCTTAAAGAATAGGTATTTGTTATTCACAGTCTGGAGGCTGGAAGTCCAAGATCAAGGCACTGGCAGGGTCAGTTTCTGGTCAGGCCTCTCTTCCTGGCTTGCAGATGGCTGCCTTCTTGCTGTCCTCAAATGGGTTTTTCCTCTGTGCCAGTGGAGAAAAAGAGCCAGCTCTCAGGTGTTTCTTCCTCTTCTTATAAGGACACTGTCCTACTAGATTGGGGCCCAACCTGATGACCTCCTTTAACCTTAATTACCTCCCTAAAGGCCCTATCTCCAAGTATAGTCAGGGTGGGAGAGGTTTAGGGGTTCCATATATGGCATTGTAGGGGGACACAACTGAGTCCTAAACAGATGGGATTTACCGAAGTGGGTAAATCCAGCCAGGAGGGCATGTCTGAGCCACATTTGTCTTCACACGATTGCCCATGCTCCAACATGACAGGGAAGCAACCAGATGATTGCCATGCCCCAAAGAAATGGCACAGAAAGCAGAGAAGCCCCAAGGCCTGAAGGGGTCAGAGGTAAGATGCCTCCGTAGATGTCCATATTCCAATGATCTAGCGCTAGGTCGGAAGAATAGACGCATCTCGCTGGACACCTGTGAGGTTAGATGTCTGAAGGGCAACATGCTACTATAATGTAATAAGAAATACGGCCATGTGTGCTTTCATGATGGGATATATTCTGAGAGGGGCAAGTGGATCTTTGCCACACCCAGGTCACATGATATCGTCTGATGCCTTTGGACTTACAAACCTGTACTGGACACTGCAAGCAATTGTAACACAATAGTAAGTATGTATCTAAATGCACACAGAAAAGATGTGGTAAAAATAATATCTTCCTATGGTGCATCTTAGAAGGGTACAGGTGAAACTTACTAAATGCAGAATATAAATGTCTTAACACAATAACTAAGAAAATGAAGGCTATGTTAACCAGTTCGATGAAAATATTTCGAATTGTATATAAAACCAGCACATTGTACCCATGATTGCATTAATGTACACAGCTATGATTTAATAAAAAAAAAGGAAAGAAAGAAAATTCTATGTACATATATCAATCTCACTTATGGATTTACATGCCAAAATCTGTAGTTAAAAATTAGCAAAATCATAATCACATTAAAAAATAAAACATCATCATTTCTAACTTTGGTATTAAGGACTAAAGCACCTAACAAATCAGCCCTTTCACAGCTGCAAACTCTGGGAATAAGTTTTTAAAGTAAAAAATCAACAACAAAACTATCTGGAGGTTCTGAGAGTGATAAATGGCATCAGGCAGTGGCAGAGGAGTGAGTTCCATATTTTATGGCTTCAGCTGCTATAGGAGTAGCAGCAACTGTCATGGTGGTACTAGACAGCAAAAACTCCAATCAAAAAGCTTATTATTATTCTTGATGAAAGAATCAAAGGAAATAGACTGGGAAAACCAGAGCTAGCAAAGAAAGAGTGAGGCAGATACTCCAGAAAGGAGAAAACTAAAGAACAATTCCAAAATATGTAACTCTGCCCAAGACTTCCTCCTCTAAAACATGTATGTGCAGGGCAGATGGGAGGTTGTCAGAACTGAGAGCTAAATTGCTGCACTTTATAGGCAAGACAGAGTTTGAAGTTAATTACTTAATTCTTTTAAGTTAATTGCCTGATAAAACATTAACACTATTTGGAACATAACAAAACCCAGAGCCTCAACAACACAGCATTCAAAATGTCTGTAATACAATTCAAAATTAACTGACATACAAAGAATCATAAAAATGTGACCCATTCTCAAGGAAAAAGACAATCAGTCCTGAGGAGAACCAGATGTTGGAATTATCAGATAAGCACGTCAAAATAGCCTTTATACAAATGCTCAATTGAGTAAATAAAATCTGCTCAAAATAAATGTAAAGATCAGAAATCTCAGCAGAAAAATAAAAAATAAAATAAATGAAAAAAGAAATTTTTATCTGAAAAAAATCAATATCTGAAATTTTAAAATTCCTTGGAAAAGCTTATTTGCAGAATGGAGATAAAAAAGAAAATAACCAGTGAATTTGAGGAAATCAATCAATCTGAAGAAAAAGGGGGGAGGGGGAAAAAGTTAAGCAGAGCCTCAAACATCTCTTTGAACAATTTCACAGAACAAACACTTTCACAGAACAATTTAAAAATGAGAGGAGATAAAGAACAGAGGAGAAATCCTATTTAAGGAAAAATGTCTTAAAATCCCTCAAATTCAGTAAAAGATGTGAATATACAAATTTAAGAACTTCTGCAAATACCAAACAGGAAATATTTGAATAAAATCACTCCTGGTTATACCATGGTCAACCTGCTGAACCCTAGGAAAAACTTTAAAGCAGAGAAAGGAAATGAAATATTACAGTTTCATTTGGACAACAATTTGAATAATCACAGACTTCTTACCAGATATCATGGAGGTCAGAAAACTGGAGAACAACATCATCAAAGTGCTGAAATTAAGGACAAAAAAAACACTATCAGTCCAGAATCCTATATCTAGTTAAAATATATTTCAAATATAAAAGCAAAATATGTTTTCAAATAAAACATAAGTAACTGAATTTGTTGCCAAAACCTGCACTACAGGAAATATAAAAGTCAATTCTGGCTTATCAGAGATGATAGCAGAGGGAAATATAGATCTTTAGGAGTAAATGGAAACCCTCAAAAACTTTGAATATCTGAATAAATATAAAAATCCATTTTTCTATTAATTTCTTTCAAATACATATAAATAAAGAGAAATTACAAAATTCTCTTATGGCACAACTACTATAACATAAATGTAGGTTAAACTGTAAATTGACCTATACAGTTGCAAATTTCCTATATTTTATGTGAAGTGGTACAATATAATCTTGAATAGACTGAGAAAAGTGAAGGATTTATTGTAATTCTAAGAATAATGATGTATAGGTAAGAAGAAAAAATCAGTAGATACATGAAATGAATTAAGAAAATACTTAAGCAACCCAGGGGTAGGAAAAAAAAAAAAAAGAACAGAGAGAAACAAGAAAATGAGTAGAGACAAACATCAAACAAATAATAAAATGGCAGACTTAAGCCTAAACATATCATTAATTACACTAAATATCTGTACAATATAATCTTGAACAGACTGAGAAAAGTGAAGGATTTATTGTAATTCTAAGAACAATGATGTATAGGTAAGAAGAAAAAATCAGTAGATACATGAAATGAATTAAGAAAATACTTAAGCAACCCAGGGGTAGGAAAAAAAAAAAAAGAACAGAGAGAAACAAAAAAATGAGTAGAGACAAACATCAAACAAATAATAAAATGGCATACGTAAGCCTAAACATATCATTAATTACACTAAATATCAGGGACCTCAACATTCACTTGGAGAGAGGTTATTAAAATGTTTTTTAATTTAAAATAATGACCAACCATGCTTTAAATATAAAGATTGGAATAAGTTGAAATTAAATGAATGGAAAAAAATACACCAAGCAACCCATAAGAGCACTAGAGTAGTTATATGAATATCTGATAAAATGGGCTTCAGGATGAAATTTTACCAAAAATGAAGAGGGGTATTTTATAATGGCAAAAGAATTGATTTGCCAGCAAGACATAATAAGTATATACCTACCAACAGGGCATCAAAATACATGAAGCAAAAATTGACAGAATTAAAAAGAACAAGAGACAACTCCTCAATCTTAACAGAAGATTTTAATATCCCTCTTTTGGCAAATGATAGGGCAACTAGGCAAAACCATCAGTAAAGATCCATAAAAATAAAAGATATTATGCAAAGATCTGAATAATGGTACTAACAATGTTGGCCTAACTAATAGTTATAGATCACTATACCAAATACAACACAAAATACACATTTTCATTTGAAGCACAAACTGTGTGTTCACCAATATTAACCATATTCTCAGAAAAAAATAAGTCTCAACAAATTTAAAAGAAGTGAAATCATATAGAACTCTTCTATAACTATGGCCAATTAAATTAGAAACAAATAATAGTAAGGTAGGCACAAAAACCCAAAAGCATATGATGCACATACACTAGAATGTTTAAAATTAAAAAGAATGATAATAACAAATGTTGGTGAAGATGAAGAGGAACTAGAACCTTCATACATTACTGGTGGAAATGTAAAATGATATAACCACTTCACAAAAACTGATAGTTTCTTTAAAAGTTAAATATACACTTCCATATGGCCCTGCGAATGCACTCCTAGATATTTACCTAAGAGAAATGCATATATGTAAGTAAGACTTATACATAAATGTTCATAGCAGCTTTAGTCTTATTAGCCAAAACACTGGAAACAACTTTAATTAAATGGATAAGCAAAAATGTGGTACGTCCATAAAGAAGAATAAACTAGCAATAAAACAGAAAAAACTATTGATAAACACAAAAACATGGAAGGATCTCAAAATTAGTGAAAGAAGACAGAAACAAACATTGATAAGTATATAAGTGCATAGTACATATAAATGTAGACTATATATGTGTGTAGTGTATATATATATGTCTATATATATATAGTGTATATATTTATAAATGAGGTAGTATAGTATTGCTCCATATTTACATCAGCTTGGAAGTCCAAACGTGTAAGGATAGAACCAATGCTTGCCTAGGACTGGGAATGGAGGTGGAAAAGTACTGCAATGGGGCATAAGGAATCTTTTGGGGCTAATGAAAAGTTCTTATAATTATGGTCACAGTTTTGTGGCCATATACAACTGACAAAATAATATACACTTAAAGTGAATTTAATTTATTGAATGTTATTTATGCCTCAAAGATAATTTTTTAATTTTAGCATTAAAAATTGAAAATGTGATCAAATGGGACTATTCTAGGAATACCACAATAACCAATAATATAGCTTATCATAGTAAGAGAAAATAAATCAAATATGGTTATCTTCATAGATTCCATTTGGGAAAGCAAATGGCCCAACTAGAGAACCACAGAAAACATTTATGCTCAAGTCAGAAATAAAACAAGGATTACTATATTCCTTTGCTATTGCTGCTATAATAAATTGACACAAATTTAAAAGCTTACCAGAACACAAATTTATTGTCTTAATAGTTCTGGAGGTTAGAAGTCTAAATGGGTCATCCAGAACACAAAATCAAGGTGCCAGCAGGGCTTCATTCCTTCCTGGAAGGTCTAGGAGAAAATTCATATTCCTGCCTTTTTCAGCTTTCAGAGGCTGTCTGCATTCCTTGGATCATGGACCCCTTCCATCTTCAGAGCCAACAATTGCAATTCACCTCAGCTCCTCACATCACATCTCCTTCCCTCTCTCTGACTCTCCTGCCTTCCTCTTGTGATTATGTTGAGCACACCCGGAGAATCCAGAATACTCTTCCTATATCAAGGTCCTTAACTTAATCACACCTGCAAAGTCTTTTTTGCCATGTAAGTTAACATATTCATAAATTCCAAAGGACATGGGAATATTTCTGGCTCCCACACTTAACAAATGCAGATGAAGCTGATAATCAGATAGGCAAGATGACTTGACTACTCCATGGGCATCCATTGGCCTCTTTATTCAGACACTCCAGTACCTATCAAGGGGTTCATGAACAAAATACCCATGATAACAGGGATAGAGGTTATGCAAGGGCTTGGATTTCCCTTTACCAGCCTTGATCTTGGCTTCTAATATTGCTGAGTACTCAATAGTACAGAACAATACTGAGCATCTAGTATGATAGTTACCCACCTTTTTAGACACCTCCCATCAAGGAAGAGGAAGCAAATTTGCCCTTAAATAAACAGACATTTCCTGGAATATGGATTTGTCTTCTCTGTTGCACTTCTGCCAGTAGCATCACTTGTGGACTTTCTGAAAACTTGACTTACCCTACCCTATCTCTCTCAACACTGCTTTTGTCCAGGAAAATAATTCTAAATCAATGGATAATTGTGGGTTTTTTTCTACAGGATATACTTATCTTATGAGGCCTAAAGCAGCTGGAGCAATAGAACAATTAAACCTGTTGAAGGTTTAATTCAGCTCATACTTGGAGTCATCACCTTGTGAGATTTGGGTATCATTTGCAGGATCCACTATATGTTCAGAACTAAAATATGGTGCTATTACTCTCATAAGCAGAAATATGTATATCTGGAAACTAAGAAATAGAAACAGGAGAGACACTCATCACTATTAAACCTAATGGACATTACAAATATTTTTTTTTCATTCTTTGGGTTCAGCTGACACTATTATACCGAATGGACCCTTACAAATGTTTTTTTAATTCCTTGGTTAAATGCCCAAGGAAGGACTTCCTCCCCTCTGTGACCAAAAATGGTTCCACTAAACAGAGGACTAGAAGCCTATTTCCTAGCCATTAGGGTATTTTTATGACACTAAATAAATCAACAGACAGAGGCAAAGGGGAAATCAGTTATCTTGTGTGGAACCAGAAGAAAGTATATCAAGAATCCAAGGAATCCTTTTGGAGAATCTCTAAATATTGCCTATCAGTGGAAAAATGAATGAAATATTATAGCGATCCAGTTAGAGACAAGTCTCAGAACCCCCAGGAATAAAGTTTTGGGTCACTTCACCAGGTAAATACTCAGAAAATTATTACTACAACCTCATGACGAGTTAGAGAAATGAGGACTAGAACTGCTAGCTATACTTTCTTGCTTGCTTTTTTATTTTGTTAAAATTAATTTTCTGTTTGTCTCTTTTTATAGAACATGTTTTTTTTATAATTTTATTGAATCATAATTCTATACATTGGTGCAATCATAGGGCATGATTCATATGCATTCAGAAATGTTTTGATCGTACTGTTACAGATAGCCTTCATGGCATTTTCTTGATCACTATATAAAGATATTGATACTCTACATTTAATAAGTTTCCCCAGTACCCTGCTAAGATGCACCATAGGTGTGATCCCACCAATTGCCCTCCCTCCACCCATCCTCCCCCCCCTCCCCTCCCTTTCCCCTTTCCCTGTATTCCTATGCTAGAATTGGGTTTTAGCCTTCATATGAAAGCTATAAATTAGCTTCATATTAGGGTTGAGTACATTGGATACTTTTTCTTCCATTCTTGAGATACTTTGCTAAGAAGAACATGTTCCAGCTCCATTTATTGCAGCCCAATTCATAATTGCTAA
>CAUYON010009582.1:0-26624 GCA_963573935.1 Arctocebus calabarensis | reverse complement strand
CGCCAGCATCTGCAGTTTTGAGATTTTGTGATGTGGGCCATTCTCACTGGAGTTAGATGGTATCTCAGGGTGGTTTTGATTTGCATTTCTCTAATAATTAGGGATGATGAGCATTTTTTCATATGTTTGTTAGCCATTCGTTTGTCTTCTTTAGAGAAGGTTCTAATGTCTCTTGCCCATTGATTTATGGGATTGTTGGCTTTCTTCATATGGATTAATTTGAGTTCTCTATAGATCCTGGATATCAAGCCTTTGTCTGATTCAAAAGATGCAAATATCCTTTCCCATTGGGTAGGATGTCTATGCTGACCCATGTGATTCTTAATTAAAATGAATCTGACAGCACTATAGTTCATGGGGGGTGGGGGCGACAGAAGAAAAATCAGTAGGTTCCTGCAATAGACAAAGGCAGCAATAACAGACAAGAAAGAGATAAGCCACTCCAGAAGAACACATTAATCAATTGAGAAAATGATTTGATGAATTAAGGTTAGAGAGAAAGGTAGAGGGACCATAAAAAAATACCTACTAAGTTTAAACCCCAGTACCCTGGAGAGACAATGGTCCAGCTAACAGAAATAGAAAATAGCAAGGGAAAAAACAGAAGTGAAAACATGATCATTACACGTTGTATGCTTATATTGAAATAGCACATGTACTTTGTAAATATGTAAAATTATTATGAAATCCTCAAAAATAAAAATAAATAAATGATGAGTTCAGTTTTCAACATGTGCATTTAGGTACCATGATGTGCCCATAGGTGTATGGCTAAATGGGAATTCCGAGTTTCAGAAGTGAGACTCCAGCTGTAAATAACAAGATAATAGCCTACCTAGGGATCAACTACTCAGAATGATGGTCTGAGAAACTGAATTGGGTAAGCGTGCAGAGGAAGAAACAAGAGAATAGAGAATGATAGGGAAATCCCTGGTGAGAACAAGCAGATGAAAGGGTGAGGAAAAGAAGGAATCAGGAAAGAAGATGGAGGATCTATCTATCAAATTATTAAATAATGATTTGCCTCTGATGAGAAAAGGAGAAAAAAGACTGAACCAAGATTTTCATTCCTGACCACCATCACTGAACTTCTTGTATTAAGAGGACTTAGGAAATCAGCTAAAAGCTGTAACTATCAATTTACATCATGTCACTTGATTTGGGAAAGCATAACATTTGTAAAGAGTAGACTGAAAGCATTTAAGGTCACAATTGCATTGCCTTAGGGCGAAAGCCATTGCAAACATTGGTTCATTGAGTTATTCTTTTTTTTTTTTTTAACTTAGCAACTGATAGATTGGAGGAGGTATGAAAAAGAATGCAATGAAACACCAATTATCCTGGGTTGTTCAGGGGAAGAAGCCTTTCATGTTGCTTTGATTTTCTTTGTAAGGTAACTGAGAAAGAAGAAACGTTTTTCCCCTTCAATTCCTTTAGAAAATATTTCTAGGTTGCTTTCTGGAGTAGTCACACTTAACACACACTGTAATAATTCACAGACACAGCCTTATTCTCTAGTTTTCCAGTTAACAGTCTGTAAATTAAACAACATCCTTAATTTAAAATTCAAATCAATAATAATGTAATTTATATGGAATTTATATATAAAATATGCATTTTTATTAAATATATAAAGTATTTTTCTCCTTTGCCTTACTATTGTATATAGATCAGACTATATAAAAATGCACACAATTTTATTGTTTCATGTAGAAATTTTTCATTCCACATTCTACTATCTCTTAGAACACAGCTCAGGGTGAAGGAATGATGGAAAGCCAGAGAAGCTAGATGATAAGATCTTTGAGTTCAAAGGCTGTAGTTATCCTTTCATCTTCCCTGCATAGTTTTGTTTCTTTGATTTTGGTACTTTCTATTTTCTCGATAGAAGTTTTATTTAGAATGCTGATTATTTTTTGGATACAAAGCAGTCTCAAAGTAAATCAATTTCTATTTAAAAAAAGAAAACCCAGTTATATAGAATGGTCATAATTGAGTCAAAACTGATAACCAAAATCTGGCCTATAGTAAACAATGCATTTTAAGTTATGCTGACCGACAGCACATCAAATACATAGTCAAATGCATGGAAGCCCATAGCAGCATTCCTATTTATTATGATTGGAAACTATAACTATGGGGAAACTGACACTCAGTGAAAAGATGGATGGGAAGGAACACAAACTTATAAGGAGGAGCAGGGGAGGCACAAAAGTCACACAGGTGGCACACAACCCCTGAAATGGAAAGAATACTACCTGTGCACACACACTGACAAAGAGACTGTCTGTTCATGCAGAGAGTGACCAGCAAAGGTGGTGTTAGTTTTTATAAGCAAAGAAAGAAATTTCTTGAGACAGGTGCTATCACAATGTGTCAGTATCCAAAGGAATCGCCGACACTGAAGCTCAATATTCACAGACTGAAAGTCAGACTGCAAGATTTAGTTTGAAAGCATTTGAAAACAATCAGTCCATAAAAGAAAAAAGACCCAATAAATATTATAAATAAAAATAGAGCAATAAAATTATTCATTGGAAAAAACAAACCTGGGAAAATGCCCGAAGCACATTTAAATTAGGAAATAAATTTACCCAGTGTTCTGGCTTCCCTTACTCAACAAAATCTCTCCTTATATGCAATTATTACAATAGAGAAAAGTCTAATTTGTCTTTGACCTCCTCAGCAGTATTCTCACCTTAAGGCTCTTGTCCTAAGAGCTTAATAAATTCTAATGCAGGTCTTTAGGCTTTCTGGATATTCAAGAAGTTTATAGTATTTGTGCTGGGGGATGATATACATTTGAAAAGTCTGGATCAAGAAAAAGAAAGCAGCTTTTCTTGAAGTGGAGTGTTCTCTAAGAATGCTGGCACTAAGAGGAATCGGTAAGGGAAGCTGGGGTTTGGGCAGGTCACCGTACATCTCTGAAGATGTGAGGGAAGTAATGATAGATGGAGAAAGAAAAAAATGCCCCTAAAATGCAAAGGCTAGATATGTTTAGTAGTCTATAGATGAAAATAAATTGGACATGTTTAGAGTAAATAATAATGTTAATTTTATTTATTTATTTATTTGTTTATTTTTGAGACAGAGTCTCACTATGTTGCCCTCGGTAGAGTGCTGTAGCATCACAGCTCACAGCAACCTCCAACTCTTGGGCTTAAGTGATTCTCTTACCTCAGCCTCCTGAGTAGCTGGGACTACAGGCACCCGCCACAACATCCAGCTATTTTGGGGTTGCAGATGGTATTGTTTAGTAGGCACGGGCCAGGCTCGAACCCGCCAGCTTTGCTGTATGTGGCTGGTCCCCTACTCACTGAGCTATGAGCACTGAGCCACTAATAATATTTATTCTTTCATTTATTATCAGTCTATCTCTCCTATCTCAAACCACGCCTCTTATTGTTTTTGTTTTTGCACCAAAGCAAAATTCTCCTGATTTGCAAGGCATTTTGTAAACAGACCATACCTCCATCCACTGGCTGCCCGCTCCCCTCCACCATGCCCTTGGTTCTCCTTGGGGCTTCACACTCACTGTCTCAATCACAGTTGTTGCTACTTTGACTGTTGTTCTCTTCTCCTGGACAGCTGGCTTACCGCTACTCACTTACCTGCCCTTGTGTGATAAGTCTTCTTTGCCTATTCCAAGTGGCTGAGCTTTTTTTGGACCACTTACGCTGCAGAACCACATAACACAATTCAGGTGACAGACATTACTCCATTTCCCATCCCACAAACATTACTGACTAGGCGCTAGGGCACGCAGGCCCTGGCGGGCAATGGTGAACAAAACCCAAACCCTCAAGGAAAGTTATATGCGTGATCAAGGAGAATTCACAAATGAAACTGTATTTTAAGTTTTATTTTTTAATAAAATGTAACTAAATATTCTTATGCGTTGTTTACCTTGTCTTACTTTCAGTTTCCTAGAGGACAGCGATCTTGGACATTGATGATAATTTTGATGTGTCTTCCCAACTCAAACATTAGAATTCATATGTTATATCCATTCTACACAGAATGTCTTCACCCATCTAGAACTCCCTCTGCTGTCTACCTGCCCCCCATTTGACCACTTCTTTGATCTTCAATTCTAAGGCAGTATCTCTCCCAAGCAGTCACTCAAGCTGGGAAATTTCCTAGAATCCTTACTTTTACTTTTGTTTCCCCCATATTTAATTCATTCACCTTGTCTGTTGAATTTAACTTCCCAAGTCTTTCTCGATTCATCTATATACTTCCATTCTAATTGCTTTAGCCTATTATGCCCTTGCCACTTCTCACCTAGCCAGGACCACTGCCTTTATTGCTCTCCCTTCCTTCAGTCCCTTCTCCACATTGTTTTAGGGTGATTTTCATTCAATGCACATCCAGCCACACCCCTCTCCTGTTTAAAGCTGTTTGATGGCTACCCACGTATCTTTCAGACCAAACCCAATTATTTGGCATGGAACATATGGTTCTTTAGATGCTATTCTACTACTTCCCTCTCCAGGACACCTGCACATACCTTTACATTCTCAATATTCAGAAATATTGGCATTCTTGAAACTCTCTAAATGTTACATCCCTCACACCTCCCTCTGGTTTTGCTTATATACTTCTGCATGGATACTTCCTTTCCTTTGTACCTCTTAAATGACAATGAAATAAAGATGAAAATGAGTGTCTTCTTGAAAATGTCTTCTCTGAATTCAGCCTATTCTTCATCTCTCCATCCCTTGCTCCAATCTCCAGAGTAGACTATGTACGTTTTCACAACACCTTTTTATATAGCTCCATTGTGAAACCCCACAGTAATTGTCTCTTTCCCATTAGACTGAGGTTTTCAGGGTATAACGTCTCTGAAGGGCAAATGCTATTTTATCCCATCTTTGTAAAGCTATCTCAAAGCATACTTCCTTGCCCGAAGGAAATTTTCAGTAATATTGAATGAACGCACAGACTAAGTATTCAAACACTTGTCAGAGGAATTGACACTATGTTCTTTGAAGAATAAATAGAATCTTATGATATTTTATATGTCTAAGAAAAAAAAATATTAAGCTTTACCACACTACAAAATGTGTATAGATGTTTCAAATTAGTATAGCTCGTGGGCAGAAATAAATACATCAATTTACCAGAAGTCCACTTACCACTGACTTCTTCACTTGTAAATTGATGAAGTAGAAATCTCATCACTGATTAGTGAACTCAGAAAGTATTTATGGCATTTGATTTGTTTCCTTCAAGTTTTCTATTAAAGAAAGCTTTAAGCTAACAGCAGATACTTTTAAATATTTATCATTCCTATCTGGTAGTTATAATTATGTTGGACTTCAAAAAGTTTATGTTTAGCAATATTTCTTTCATTTCTTCCAGGGATGGCAAACACTTAATGCCTCTTTTATTTACAGACTGATTTATGTAGCTACAATTTCAAAGGCAGTCCAATGTGATTTCTATACTATTCTGTAATTTGATTGTTTAAACAAAAATGCTAGTTTTAACTTTCTAATATTATATTAATCATACCTCTAAGATGTATTATCTCAAATTTAAATGGATACTAAAATTTATTATACAGACTTATTTCTTTAGAATAATTAAATTAATATACCTTATAGGCATAAATAAACTGATGTTTTTCATATGGATACAACAGCTATTTTAATTAACTCCTATAAGTTCTTTTCAGAGATGAAGAGAATATTAGTTCATACTTGAGTGCTCATGTAAGCCAAGAAAAATTATTGAGATAGTGTTGAAAATAATACTGAAAACCCCTGATCCAATGCCAATGGTATTTAATCTATATATTAGGTCCTTTATTTCTACAAAATGATTTTTATTTTAAAATAATGTTTATTATATTTGTTTTAAAAATTCAAGTGAAGTACTAACATGATAAAGGAAATAACAGGATGAAATGGTCACAAAAGGACTTCAGTCAGAAATACCATCACTGGTAAGCACACCTATTCCCTTCAGCACAAGTTATATCCAAACATTCATGAAAACTCTTGACTTAAATTCCAAGCAAGAGGTCCGTAGAGGGGAAATTCAAGTATTTCATATTATTTTAACAGCAATTTTAATGCTATTAAAAATCAATGCATAGATCTAATTGAGAAGACTTTCATCAATATTCTAACCAAAATTCTGCAATTACTTTTTTTCTGTCTAATGCTAGGCAGATTCTGGAAGGGAAAGGTCAGAGTGAGGAAAGGAGAGGTAAAGTTCTAGCTATGTGCTCATTGGTTTCTGAACTTTTCAATTTTTTCCTACTGAACAAAATGAAAATAAAATTTAATGCTTTCAAAGAAAAACTATACATACAAATAAGAAAAAATATTTTTCACCATCAGAAAAGTAAGGCTTTATCAAAATTTTGTTATAAATTATGAAATTGTTAGGGACAGCGCCTATGGCTCAAAGGAGTGGCTCAAACCCAGCCCCGGCCAAAAACCGCAAAAAAAAATTTATGAAATTGTTAGTAAACACTCACTGATGGTACGTTCAATGAGACTACGTGATGGTAACAAAGTCATAATTAAGCATTTATGTTATTAAACTAATTTCATCATTAGCTTATTTTCCTAAGGGTATAAAGCACAACAGTACTTTGAAAACACAATATTGTCTCCATATGAATCCTTAATGATTAGCTTTTGAAGGAATACAAGTATTCTCTAATAAGCAATCCTCAGAGTTATTTATAAATTTTCCTGAGAATGTGAAGTCCTCGATACAAATGTTATGCCTTTAACATAATTCAACTTTCATTTATATTCCCTGTTTCTGCTGGGCCAAGATGATTATCAATAGCACACCTTAATTGATTAACAGCTTCATAATCCACAAGAAGGGATGAAATGACAGGAACAATTCTCCTGGTGATGAATAAATACCTAAGCAATATTGGGATTTATGGAAAATAAATTTCAAGATGAAGTCAAGACATTTATTTCCTAAGGAGATCTGAGTGTATAAACAACGTTTTATTTCAGTCTTTACTTCACTCACACTAAATGAAGGATGTAGAGATAAGTGTTTGGTCTGAAACTTATTGTTGGTAGAGAAATAACCTTTCTGCGCAGGCATCAGCAAGTCATGACAGCCAACCTACACCATAAATATACCTAATCTCCTAGTTTCACTACAAGCTCCAGGGAAATGCCATATTTCAAAGGAATGTACTTTTCCAAAACATTCATCTCTTTAATAGAGTGTGTTTGTGATATACACATGTGATACACTGTCTTGGGTACCACGTAACTCAGTATATTCCAAACTTTGTTTTTTTTTTTAACATGGTACATGCAGACTATGATAGTATTTACCAACATCTGGAATAAATGTACAGGTCTACTTGAAGAGAAAGAAAACAGTTCCATAGCTCCAGCTACTCTGAAGGCCAAGGGAACGAATAACTCAATACACCTCATATGTATTATGGACTATCCTGTGGGGAGCGCAGATCAAAAAATTGTTGAAAATAGGTGTCATGTCTCATGCCAACTCAAATCAACTAGTAGGGCTGTCTCTAGGGGACAGTGACCAGCTTATCCTGGTTTAAAGAGAATATTACTACTTTAAAACTGAAAGTCTCTTTAAAAGCAAAACAAAAATAAATAAATACATAAACAAATACACAAAGCAGAAATAAAAGCAAAAGTCCTGCATCCCGGTAATCAATTTCAGTCCCAGGAAAATCAAGACAGTTGGTCACCCTATGACACAGGGGTGCTGGGAAGGACGCTGCCATCACATCCAGAATCAGTTGGAAAGAAACGCCGTAAGTTTGGAGACGAAAAGAATAGACATGTGTGTCACCTTCTCAAGTTCAAGGTAAGTCCTTTCCACGTGTCTTAGATATACAGCGAATGGTTCCTAAGCAGGGATACAAATAGAGGTAAAAGCCAGAGTTGAAGCGAGACGAGAGAGCCACGTAAAGTGACTATCTTAGTCTATTTTGTGCTGTGATAATAGACTGTTTGAGCCTGGGCAATTAACAAAGAAAAGGGATTTATTTGTTATAGTTCTAGAGGCTGAGAAGTACAAAGATGAGAAGCTGCGTCTGGTGAGGAGCTTCTTGTGCAACACCCCACGGCAGAACAGCAAAGACAGCGCAAGAGAAAGCAAAGGGTAGAACTGGAAGCTTTAAAACCTTTTACAGGAGCCTTAATCCATTTGTGAAAATGGAGTCCTCAGCGCTTAAATACCTCTCATTAGCGCCACCTCCCACCACCACTACACTGGGTATTAAGTTTCCAAAATACGTTTCTTGGGGTGCACACTCAAACCGTAACAGTGACCTAAAGGATAAAGGCAAGAAAATAAGAAAAGAGGTTGAGAGGTTGGCACAGGAGGATAAGAAAATGAAAAGTGGATTGAAATGTGACTCCAGCATAATCAGACAGGAAAAGAAAGGGCAACAAAGACTATTCCACAAGAGACACGTACTTTTGAAATGGAGATAGGAGAATTCTATGAGATAGAGATTCCCCTAAGAATCGCACCTACGCGCACTCTTGCCTTGCAACATGGGATGCGTCCGTGGACCAAAACGGTCCTTAACCTCTCTTTACTGCTCTCTAGAAAGGTGTTCACTGGGTAATTCTCCAGGGAACCAGGACATCATCCCCATCGTCATCCAGTGAAGCCTGACCTACTCTCAGGTGCATGGTTGGCTCCAAAATATTTATCTGGGCACAGCAAGGAATGGTAAAAACTTATGGGGGTGGCATGCATTAAAGAAATGGGGGGGCTCCGCGGCTGTGTCTCAGCGGGCTAAGGCGCCAGCCACGTACACCTGGGCTAGCGGGTTCAAATCCAGCCTGGCCCACCAAACAACAATGATGGCTGCAACCAAAAAATGGCTGGGCGTTGTGGCGGGCGCCTGTAGTCCCAGTTACTTGGGAGGTAGAGGCAAGAGACTCGCTTGAGCCCAGGAATTGGAGGTTACTGTGAGCTGTGATGCCATGGCACTCTAACCAGGGTGACAGCTTAAGGCTCTATCTCAAAAAAAAAAAAAAAAAGCAAAAAAACTATAGACACTGAACTCTATTTAATGACGTGCATGCTGAAGTATTTAGGAGAAAGTGTGCTAATGCTTGCAATGGACTTTGAAATGCACCAAAAATAAAATGGATGGACCAATACCTGATAAAGCACGTATTAAAAAAAAATATGAATGACAAAACCTAGGAAGTGGGTATAGGAGTGGTTGTTGTGGGATTTTTTTCTGTAAAATTCTTTCAACTGCTGTATTTTTTTTTTTTTTTGAAACAGTTTCACTATGTCACCCTTGGTTGAATGCTATGGCATCACAGCTCAAGGCAACCTCAAATTCTTGGGCTTAAGCGATTCTCTTGCCTCATCCTCCCAAGTAGCTGGAACTACAGGAGCCCACCACAAATGCCCAGTTATTTTTTTGTTGCAGTTGTCATTGTTGTTTAGCTGGCCTGGGCCAGACTGGAATCTGCCACCCTTGGTATATGTGGCTGGTGCCTTACCCACTGAGCTATGAGCACCACCACCAACTGCTGTATGTTTGAAACTTTTCAAAATAAGATGTTAGTGAGTAAAAAGATGATTTAAAAATGTTCTAAAAATTAAATTACTGTGATGATTCACAACTCTGTGAATATACCCAAAGCCATTCTGCACTTTAAATACGTGATATGTGAATTACATGTCTATAAAGCTGTTAGAAAAGAAAATGATGAGCTTTGGACAGATTTCAAGATAAACATCAGATGATTCTAGTATGCAGAGTTAAGCACCGCATCTCAGCGCAGGGTCAACAACCAATTTCTGTAAAGGACCAGATGGTAAATATTTGAGGCTTTGCAGGCTCTATAATCTCTGTTCCAACTACTCAACTCTATTGATTTAGTAAAAACAACCATAGATAATATGCAAATAATGATTATGGTTGGCGGCTCGGTGCCTGTGGCTCAACGGGCTAAGGCGCCAGCCACGTACACCTGAGCTGGCGGGTTCGAATCCAGCCTGGGCCCGCCAAACAACAATGACAGCTGCAACCAAGGAATGGCCGGGCATTGTGGCGGGCGCCTGTGTTCCCAGCTACTTGGGAGGTGGAGGCGGGAGACTTGCTTGAGCCCAGGAGTTGGAGGTTGCTGTGAGCTGTGATGCCATGGCACTCTATCCAGGGTGACAGCTTGAGGCTCTGCCTCAAAAAAAAAAAAAAGATTATGGTTGAGGGGGAGAACATTTAGGAAACCCCTAAAAATAAGAGGTGTTGTGGGGAGGCTATCCTTATCAGATAGTAAGGCAGATTATCAAATTTTTATAATTATAATTGTGTGTTGTACACATGTTAGTATAGCTATTTTATTTTATTTATTATTATTATTTTTTTTTTTTTTGCAGTTTTTGGCCGGGGCTGGATTTGAACCTGCCACCTCTGGCATATGGGGCTGGCACCCTATTCCTTTGAGGCACAGGCCTGGTCCTAGCTATTTTATTTTTTAAAAAACAGAAAAATTACAAATATTGGTAAGGATGTAGAAAAATTACAACTCTTGTGCATTGTTGATGGGAAAGTAAAATGATGCATCCTTTATGGAAAAATGTATGGTAATCCCTAAAACAGAAACAGATTTAACATATGATCCAAGAATTCCATTTCTGTGTATGCACCCAAAAGAATTAAAAGCAGGAGGTGGCGCCTGTGGCTCAGCGAGATATACGGAAGGTGGTGGGTTCAAACCCGGCCTCGCTGAAATGCAAAACAGAAAATTAGCCAGGCATTGTGGTGGGTGCCTGTAGTCCCAGCTACTTGGGAGACTGAGGCAGGAGAGTCGCCTAAGCCCAGGAGTTGGAGGTTGCTGTGAGCTGTGTGACGCCACAGCACTCTACCGAGGGCGATAAAGTGAGACTTTGTCTCTACAAAAATAATTAATTAATTAATTAAATTTAAAAATAAATAAAAATAGCAAAAATAGCTGGGCATTGTGGTGTCTGCCTATAGTCCTAGCTAGTCTGGAGGCTAAGGCAAGAGAATCACTTGAGCTGAGCACGAGAGTTTGAGATTGCTGTGAGCTATAACACCACAGTACTCTACCCAGGACCACAGAATGGGACTCTGTTTAAATAAACAAAAAAGTACATATGTAGGACTATGTGCAATGGAAGTGCAGCATAGGAAGTGTTACATTCAATAAGAGCTTGCACTGAGAATGTCCCCAGCGTGGAGTATATATAATCCTGAAATGGCCCCTTTAGCCTCAGCATATGACTAGAAGGGCTGGTGCTGAGACTTCAGACACCAAAAGTCTTCCAGAGCTCATCTTGATGGGTGGTCAGGAGCAGCCTGGTTCTAGGAACAGTGGCCTGGCTGCTCTGGCCAGCCATCAGGGGGATTACCATTCTCTTGCTGTGACCTACTTTCCCCCTGGTTTTTGCTCCCTATGTCTCTACTCTTCCATTGAGTAGGGGGATGGGGAAAGAATCTGCTCTCTGGCCAGGGGCTTATCGGCTTTATTCTATTTATCCCAGAGCTGGAGAAGAGGGGTGGGCTGATAGCCGAGCTGACTGGGCCCTGGGCACAGCTGCCCAGGCCAAAGCATCATGGTGATGATCTTTCTCACATTTGCAGCTCTGTGGACAAGGAGTAGCTTATAGTTCAGGGAAGAGCTTGGAGGATGGATGTCCTGGGCTTGGTCCCCTCTGCATAAACATACATCTTCACCTCAGGGCCTCATGCTCTTCCCCAAAGCTCATACCAGCACTGGCCTATAGTAAGGGATCAATAAATATTCAATTTGCCAAATATCTGTAAAATGGGGTGTTGTGTGGATTTTGGAATGCCATCAAGTCTGGAATTCTATATTACCTTTAATGCCCCCAACAACTCTGGTAGGTTAGGATTATGATTGCCAGTATGTAGATAAGAAAAATGAAGCTGGCTCGGCGCCTGTGGCTCAGAGGGCTAAGTCGCCAGCCACATAAACCTGAGCTGGCGGGTTCGAATCCAGCCTGGGCCCGCCAACCAACAATGACGGCTGCAACCCAAACAAAAATGGCCAGGTGTTGTGGCGGGTGCCTGTGGTCCCAGCTACTTGGGAGGCGGAAGCAGGAGACTCAGTTGAGCCCAGGAATTGGAGGTTGCTGTGAGCTGTGATGCCACGACACTCTACCCAGGGCGACAGCTTGAGGCTCTGTCTCAAAAAAAAAAAAAAAGAAAAGAAAAATGAAGCTTATGGAAGGAAGATGTCTTGGCTAAGGTCATACAGCTTCCTCTCTAGTATAGTAGTGAGGAAAAAAAATCACTTGAGGCAGTGTCAACTGGGATTTGATCCCAGGTTTGACTGCAGGTTTTTGTTTTTTTTTTTTTTTTTTGAGACAGAGCCTCAAGCTGTCACCCTGGATAGAGTGCCATGTCATCACAGCTCACAGCAACCTCCAATTCCTGGGCTCAAGCAAGTCTCTTACCTCCGCCTCCCAAGTAGCTGGGACTGCAGGCACCCACCACAATGTCCAGTGTGGCTGGTGCCTTAGCCTGCTGAGCCACAGGCGCTGAGCCCGCAGATTTGTTTGACCCCAAAGTCTATACCCTTTATCATTGCACCAGACTTTTTTTTTTTTTTTTTGTAGAGACAGAAGTCTCACTTTATCGCCGTCAGTGGAGTGCTGTGGCATCACACAACTCACAGTAACCTCCAACTCCTGGGCTTAGTCGATTCTCTTGCCTCAGCCTCTCGAGTAGTTGGATTACAGGCACCCACCACAATGCTTGGCTATTTTTCTGTTTTGCAGTTCGACCGAGGTTCGGTTTGAACCCACCACCTTCGGTATATGGGGCCAGCGCCCTCAATGAGCCACAGGCACTGCCCTGCACCAGACTTTTTTTTTTTTTTTTTTTTGCAGTTTTTGGCCGGGGCTGGGTTTGAACGCACTACCTCCGGCATATGGGGCTGGTGCCCTACTCCTTTGAGCCACAGGCAGCACCCTGCACCAGACTTTTTAGAAACAATTTTTTTCTTACTTTTTTTTTTTTTGCATTTTTTGGCTGGGGCTGAGTTTCAACACACCACCTCCAGCATATGGGGCGGGTGCCTTACTCCTTTGAGCCACAGGCACTGCCCTAATTAATTTTTTTTTTTTTCAACAGTCTCAGTCACCCTGGTAGAGTGACTATGGCATCAAAGCTCGTAACCTCAAACTCTGGGGCTCAAGCGATCCTCTTATCCCAGCCTCCCAAGTAGCTGGGACTACACCTGGCCACCACAATGCCCAGTTAGTTTTTCTGTTTTTAGCAGAGAAGGGGTCTTGCTCTTGCTCAAGCTGACCCTGCCAATGGCAATTAAAAAAAAAAAAATCTGTTTGCTTTGCAGTCTCAGGATACAAATAAGTTGAAAAACAACAACAAAGGGGAGCGCAGGGTCTCACGGCCTGTAATCCTAGCTCTCTGGAAGGCTGAGTCAGGAAGCTCCCTTGAGTTCAGAAGTTCAAGAATAGTCTGAGCAACGGTGAGAGAGACTTCTAGTAAAAATAGAAAAAAATCAGCCAGGCATTGTGGCCGGTGCCTGTCCGGCCAGCTATTTGGGAGGATGAGACAGCAGGATAGTTTGAGCCCAGGAGTTTGAGGTACTGTGATCTAGCCTGATGCCAAGGCACTCTAGCCTGGGCAACAGAGTGAGACTTCAGCAGTTGGCCTAAGTTTGTCTTCACCAATCCACAAGTTAAAGTTTGCAACTATGCTGTGATGGAGGACAAAATTAACACATGTGTGCCTGAAATTATTTTAATTGCAGTTAAAAAAAAAGATTTTAATGAAATTTAAGTCAATTCTTTTCTTTGTTCCCGAGGCACTTCCAGAAACCTCCTGGAACGCACTGCTTCCCAACCTCCCACTACAGAACTTCCATTATTCCCCCAACCAGAAACTTAAAACCACCTCCCTACTTCCCCCGTCCCTCCTTTCCCTACGTTGCCCTGACCACCCAGCCCCAGCTAGCAGTCGAGCTACTTTGAGAGACAAACATACCCACCCCTAAGGCGAAAGCCTGTCCCTGCCCCGAAGGCGTTGATTGGCAGGTTACCCTTGGGGCGCCACCAATCGTGCTTCAAGGCCTCCCGAGAGACCACCTCCGCTCCGCCCCATAGGCGGCCCGGGTTTGTTTTGGCGTCAGGCGCGCGCTATGATGACGCCATGACGCCGATGCCCGAGGATGGCGGCGGTGGCGGCCGCCGAGGCCACTGCCCGGAGACTGTTGAGAGAGCCACCGAGATGCCGAAGAGCGCGCTGCCCGCGCGAGGTGAGGCGGCCAGACCCAGGGCGACAGCCCGACGGACGGGAGGTGCTGACGAGTATGCGGCCGCGGTTGCTTTCTGGCCCACCGGGGCCTGCCCCTGCCCAGCCCGCTGCCCTCGGCCCGTGACCCGTGCGGCGGGGCCTATGGGTCCGGCAAGCAGGCCAGGCGGTAGTATGCTCGGAGTCCCCAGTGTCCGAGTCTGGACTGGCCTCGAAATGTGCTGTCGTGCTGGGTGGCCCGTCTCTGGGCCCGCGCGGGACTGATGGACATAGTCGTCTGTCCTGCCTGCTGTTGAGCTGTCTTGTATCCAACGCGGGCCAGGTTGAACTAACTCAGTTGTCCTGACTGCCTTCTCGCTTCCGGCGCCCGCTCCACACCCCTCCTTTTCGTCTGGGGCTGACGGGGCAGTTGATAGGGTCCTTGTACAGGTTGGGAAAACGCAGGCCAGAGTGTCACTTAGTTGCTTGCTTGCCAAGTCTGTCATCCCTTTACCTGCAAGGGAAAGCTTAGTCCTCCACACTTAGTCCCTCTTCATGAAGAAGCTGAAGTTACAAATCACTTCCTGAAAGTGATACCCTTCTTGAAAATCCGAGTAAATCCTTCATTGCTGAAAACTGGCTCTTTAGTGACTATAGGAAAAAGGCCACACTTCTTAACAAGGCATTCAGGGCTCTTTGTAATCTGGTAGAAGTCCAACCCTGTAGTTAAAACCTGGGCACTTCTGGCCAGGCGCGGTGGCTCACTCTAGCACCCTGGGAGGCCCAGGCGGGTGGATTGTTTGAGTTCAAGACCAGCCTGAGCCAGAATGAGACCACCTCTCTCTAAAAATAGCCGGGCGTTGTGGCCTAGTCCCAGCTGCTTGGGAGAGTGAAGCAAGAGAATCGCTTGAGCCCAAGAGTTTGAGGTTGCTGTAAGCTGTGATGCCACAGCACTTGACCGAGGGCAACAAAGTGAGACACTTGTCTCAAAAACAACAAAACCAGAGCACTTCTGGTGGTTTATTGGTGAGGCACGTGACCCTTCTGTCAACCTCCTGTTAGTTCTGTGTTTTCATACCCTTGTCTGTTTTTTTTCCTTTGAGACAGAGTCTCACTCTGTTGCCCAGGCTAAAGTACTGTAGTATCAGCCTAACTCACAGCAACTTCAAGCTCCTGGGCTCAAGCAATCCTTCTGCCTCAGCCCTCCCCAGCAGCCAGGACAACAGGTACCCACTACAACGCCCGCTAATTTTTCTATTTCTTTCCTTATTTCTTTCTTTCTTTTTTTTTTTTTGTAGAGACAGAGTCTCACTTTTATCTAAGCCCTGGGTAGAGTGCTGTGGCATCACACAGCTCACAGCAACCTGCAACTCATGGGCTTAGGCGTTTCTTCTGCCTCAGCCTCCCAAGTAGCTGGGACTACAGGTGCCCACCACAACACCAGGCTATTTTTTTGTTTTGCAGTTCCGCCGGGGCCGGACTTGAACCAACCATCCTCAGTATATGATGCTGGTGCCCTACTCATTGAGCCACAGGCGCCACCCTCTTTATTATTATTATTTTTTTTTTGAGACAGAGGCTTACTATGTCACCCTCGGTAGAGTGCAGAGGCATCATAGCTCACAGCAACCTCGAACTTTGAGGCTTAAGCGATTGTCTTGCCTTAGCCTCCCAAGTAGCTGGTACTTCAGGCTCCCACCACAACGCCTGGCTATTTTTTTTTTTTTGAGACAGCATCTCATTGTGTCGCTCTTGATAGAGTGCCAAGGCATCACAGCTCACAGCAACCTCAAATTCTTGGGCTTAAGCGATTCTCTTGCCTCAGCCTCCCAGGTAGCTGAGACTACAGGCACCTGCCACAATGGCTGGCTATTTGTTGCTGTAACTATCATTGTTTGGCAGGCCGGGGCCAGGTTCGAACCCCCTAGCTTCCTTGTGTGTGGCCGGCACCCTACTCACTGAGCTATGGGGGCTGAGCCTATTTTTAGAGAGAGGAGATCTCATTCTGGCTCAGGCTGTTCTCAAACTTTTTTTTTTTTTTTTTTTTTTGAGAAAGAGCCTCAAGCTGTCACCTTGGATAGAGTGTCGTGGCATCACAGCTCACAGCAACCTCCAATTCCTGGGCTCAAGCGGGTCTCCTGCCTCTGCCTCCCAAGTAGCTGGGATTACAGGCGCCCGCCACAACGCCCGGCCATTCCTTGGTTTCAGCCGTCATTGTTGTTCGGCGGGCCCGGGCTGGATTCGAATCTGCCAGCTCAGGTGTACGTGGCTGGCGCCTTAGCCTGTTGAGCCACAGGCGCCGAGCCTGTTCTCAAACTTTTGAGCTCATGCAATCCACCCACCTCTGACTCCCCAGTGCTGGGATTACAAGTGTGAGCCACCATTCCTGGCCTATTTATTTATTTTTTAGAGACAAGGTCTCACTCTGTCTCAGGCTAGTCTCAAACTCTTGAGCTCAAGCAATCCTCCTGCCTCAGGCTCCCAGAATGCTATGATTACAGGTAGGAGCCACTGTGCCTGGCCCTTAGAATGTCTCATCTTTTTTTTTTTTTTTTTTGTAAAGACAAGAGTCTCATTTTATCGCCATCGGTAGAGTGCTGTGGCATCACACAGCTTACAGCAACCTCCAGCTCCTGGGCTTAGGCAGTTCTCTTGCCTCAGCCTCCCGAGTAGCTGGGACTACAGACGCCCGCCACAACGCCCGGCTATTTTTTTGTTGCAGTTTGGTTGGGGCCAGGTTTGAACCCGTCACCCTCAGTATATGGGGCCAGTGCCCTACTGAGAGCCACAGGCACCGCCCGAATGTTTCTTCTTAATAAGCCTGTTTACTCTTCAGATTTAGTCTCCTGTAGGAAGCTGCCTTGTGTTATATAATTTCCTCAAGGTCATTTCTGGTTATCAGAAAACTCTTTGACAATACTGTGCTTCTAATCAGATGTGGTTGGCCCTTCCCCTGGGAAGAGATTTGGAATGCTGACTCACTAGAAGGTAGGCTTGCTGAATAAGTACATCGTATAGATCTAATTGAAGTTCTGTGCTGTTTTAAGTAGTATAAATGAGGTAGACAAAGTGCTGCCTTCAGGAAACCTGTTTGCCTCTGACTTCAGGTTTGCTTGGCACCTAGACTAGAATGCCCCAGTAGATCCTAGTGTCTGTGGATCTGAAATTGGTACTAAGGTTCTCTATCAATCACAAGTTCATAGTAAGTGAATGAGATACTAGTTTGGCCTTCATTTTATTTCATGAGTGGAACATGTTAAATGGACCACTTTGATCTTTAGAGTTTCCCAACTGTATGATGTAGATGGACTATAGGTGTGCCAAAGTACCCTTAGGCTTCAAGATAGATGAAAACAGTTATCTCCATTGTTCTCAGGGTATTATTTGATAGTATCAATCTCTGTGTATTTTGGTACAAGGAGAAAAATTTGAGAAGTTCAGCCCTGGAAGAAGGGAAGCAGTTCTGCTTGTTGAGAACTGGAGAGAGACTTAATTTATTCAAACTCCCTTTTCTTCCAGGAATTTTACTTGGTGAATGTTAAGCTGGTTTGTCTTGGCTAGGTTATCATTGAGCTAACTCTTGATGTAGTCCTCTGTTGCCATGGTTGTGTGATGTGATGCTAAAGTAGAAAAAAATATGATGTTTTTATTTGCTGGGAGAAAATGATTTCAGAGGGACCCTTTCTAAGCTGCCAAGCTTGAAATACCTTTCAGGGCATACTAAAGTAATGAATTGGGCGGAGCCTGTGGCTCAAAGGAGTAGGGCACCGGCTCGATATGCTGGAAGTAGTGGGTACAAACCCAGCCCGGGCCAAAAACTGCAAAAAAAAACCCCAAAAACTAATGAATCAAGGGATTCTTGGTGTAGAACCATTTGGACTGTAAGTAAGATCATTGGGAGCAAAGACTATGGCTATTGCCTTTTTATTTTATTTTATTTTATTTTTTTGAGACAGAGCCTCAAGCTGTCACCCTGGATAGAGTGCTGTGTTATCACAGCTCACAGCAACCTCTAATTCTTGGGCTTAAGCGAGTCTCCTGCCTGTGCCTCCCAAGTAGCTGGGACTACAGGCGCCCGCCACAACGCCCGGCCATTTTTTGTCTGCAGCCATTATTGTTGTTTTGGCAGGCCCGGGCTGGATTCGAACCCGCCAGCTCGTGTACGTGGCTGGCGCCCTAGCCCATTGAGCCACTGGCGCCGAACCAACTATTGCCTTTTTATAGTCCCTAACAGTCCTTAGCCACATCAGGAGCTCAGCAAATAGTTGTATTGAACGTTTAAAGGAGAATTCCAGGTACATTGCCAGGGTCTCTTTTTCTTTTTCTTTTTCTTTTTTTTTTTTTTTTTGTAGAGACAGAGTCTTACTCTGTGGCCCTTGGTAGAATGCTGTGGCATCACACAGCTCACAGCAACCTCCAACTCCTGGGCTTAGGCGATTCTCCTGCCTCAGCCTCCTGGGTAGCTGGGACCACAGGCACCTGTCACAACGCCCGGCTATTTTTTTTGTTGCAGTTCGGCTGGGGCTGGGTTTGAACCCGCTACCCTCAGTATATGGGGCTGGTGCCTTACTGACTGAGCCACAGGCGTTGCCCAGGGTCTCTATTTCTGATGATGGGATGCGTAGTGGGTAGGATATCTTATATCAGTGGTTCTCAACCTTCCTAATGCCATGACCCTTTAATATAGTTCCTCAGGGAACTGTATTGTGGTGACCTCCAACATAAAATTATTTTTGTTGCTACTTCATAACTGTAATTTGGGGATGGCGCCTGTGGCTCATTGAGTAGGGCCCTGGCCCCATATACTGTGGGTGGTGGGTTCAAACGCGGCCCTGGCCAAACTGCAACAAAAAATAGCTGGGCGTTGTGGCAGGTACCTGTAGTCCCAGCTACTCGGGAGATTGAGGCAAGAGAATCACCTAAGCCCAAGAGCTAGAGGTTGCTGTGAGCTGTGATGCCACGGCACTCTACTACCAAGGGCGACAGAATGTCTGTCTCTTAAAAAAAAACAAAAACTAATTTTGCTACTGTTATGAATCGTAATGTAAATATCTGATATGCAGAAGACCCCCCCAAAGGGCTCGCAACCCAGAGGTTGAGAACCACTGTTTTATTTATTTATTTATTTATTTATTTATTTGAGACAGAGCCTCAAGCTGTCAACCTGGATAGAGTGCTGTGGCATCACAGCTCACAGCAACCTCCAATTCCTGGGCTCAAGCAAGTCTCCTGCCTCCACCTCCCAAGTAGCTGGGACTACAGGCGCCTGCCACAACACCCGGCCATTTATTTTGGTTGCAGCCGTCATTGTTGTTTGGCGGGCCCAGGCTGGATTCGAACCCGCCAGCTCAGGTGTACGTGGCTGGCGCTTTAGCCCTTTGAGCCACAGGCACTGAGCCAAGAACCACTGTTTTAGATGGAGCTGGGAATCATGATAAAATGAAAAGGACACAGCAAACTTCTGAATTTCTCTATCTCATCCTTAAGGCAGTGATACCTGCCTACCACATCTACCATGTAATCAATGGTTATCAGCTGGAGTCCTTGAGAATTGGGGTTCCTAGTTACTATTTTCTAAAAGAAGTTATAACAGTGTAGTTATTATGAAATAGCATTATTAAAAGTTAAAACATTACAAGAGTGAATAACGCAAGTGTCTTTAAAGAGACGCACTGTTAAAATTTGGTGTATATTCCTCAACTTTTTTTCTTACATATATACAGAGTATCCCAGAGATTGCCTCTGAAGTCACCATGCATAGGAGAAGTAGGAAATTGTAGCTAAATACACCTTTATTTGCAAAATATTCATAAAATATTTCTTTACATGTTGATTAAAAAGTATAGTTTATTCATTTTCCTAACTATATTAAATCATGCATGTATAAGTTGACACTTTATCTTGAATCATATATTAAAATATTAGATTTTTTTAGAATTACTTAATGTAAGTTTTTTATTTTGTAGTCTAAAGTCATAATGTACATGCATAGTGATTATGTGCACATTTATGATTTGTATTTTAGCACAGATGTGAATTTAATTACTTGTATTGGGTTTTTTGTTTGTTTGTTTGTTTGTTTTATTTTTGAACGGGGCTGGGTTTGAACCCACTGCCTCCGGCATATGGGGCCAGTGCCCTACTTCCTTGAGCCATAGGAGCCGCCCTTCTATTGGGTTTTTAAAAAGATTGTTTTGGACTTAAAATTTATTTCTATTGGATCTGTTTTGAGAGTAATCAAAGAACCAAAGACATTTATAAATAGTGATACAGTAATCTTAAGTTTTTGTGGTATAAATAATTTTTTCATAGATGTGTTCTTTTACATGAGGATTTCTGAATTTTGTCGTCAACTTAGTGGTATAGTCGTTTGGACTCTAACATTTGCTGACTGTTGGAGGAGACTGCAGCAGGAGTAATATGAGATGCAGTGTGTGAAAGGGCCGGACCCAGTGCCTGACACTCACGCTAGTACGCAGTCCAAAGGAAAAAACAAAAGCCCATAGATGAACTTTATTGGCTATATGAGATATTTATTGGTGAAGTCATTAAAAATGATCAGTGACAAAATGTTAAGGGATGTGAACATACTTTGGGGAACATTTTTAGTAAGCTGCAAGTATTTCTCCGTTGTGGGCAGGTGGCAGATTGACTATTAACATAATTTGTTTTGTTGCTAAACATCAGCCCAGGCACATTGTGCAGATGAACTCTTCCCTTAAGAGGCCCTCCTCTTAGATCTGGCCACTTCTGTGAAGTTTTGAATATGAGGGAGGGATAGTAAAAGAAGTATGGTGATAGGTTTATTATGTAACTGAAGGTGGTGTGATCAAGCTTTCCAATGACACCCTGAAAACGTCAAAGTGTGCAGACAGCCATGACCTTCAACTGTGGATCAAGGCTATCCTTATCTTGGGATTAAGTACACAAAAGAGTCAGACAATTTAAGCTCTGATCACAGACTTTCTTTAACATGGGGCTGTTTTGTTTAGGTGAGCAATTTTTGAATGTTATTTTCTAAAGAGATGTCCAGCATTTTTTCTAAACTTCTTATGAACATTAGGTAATATTTGTATCATTCTTCTGATAGCATGTACAAGTGAAAGTAAACTCTATCCGGGATCCTTGTTTTAGGTAAAAATCTTGAGATGTGATGTCACTATATAATGTAATATTCAGTATTGTACATGTTGTTTTTTCTTAGAATTGAGATACAGGAAGAAGCTAGCTTTATGATAGGTGAATGAGACTTCATAAAAGAGAATGAGATTATTAAAAAAAGGCCCACAATAAGATTAGAGTAATAAAATCAGAAATATAAAAAGAATTTCAAAAAAGAAAAGCAAAACTTCTCAATTAATATTCTATTGAAAATCCTTAACTTTAAAACTATTATTACTCTTTACTTTTTCTTTAAGTCAAACTATACTTTTCTTTTTTTTTTTTTTTTTTTGAGACAGCTCAAGCTGTCACCCTGAGTGCTGAGGCATCACAGCTCACAGCAATCTCCAATTCCTGGGCTCTAGTGAGTCTCTTGCCTCCGCCTCCCAAGTAGCTGGGACTACAGGCGCCCGCCACAATGCCCGGCCATTTTGTTTTTGGTTGCAGCCGTCATTGTTGTTTGGCGGGTCTGGGCTGGATTCGAACCTGCCAGCTCAGGTGTATGTGGCTGGCGCCTTAGCCCGCTGAGCCACAGGCGCTGAGCCGCAGCCGTCATTGTTGTTTGGTGGGCCCAGGCTAGATTCGAACCCACCAGTTCAGGTGTATGTGGCTGGCACCTGAGCTGCTTGAGTCATAGGTGCTGAGCCAAGCTTTTTATTTTTTTTAGTACTTTGCAAGTAAAATTGTTGAGCTTTTTAGACTTCATTATTTTAGAGATTTTTTAGGCTTACCATTTACCTCAAGGAAAAATTTTTTTTATCATTTGATTAAATCTGTCTTCTAGGATTTATTGATTCTTTTAAAACTAATTTAACCACATTAATTTCCTAAGTTACAGGAAAAGGAAAGACATTGCTTGTAAATATCTCCATAGCTAACCATTGACTCTTGTAAAATGTTGTTTGTGGTTGGCAAAAACCCAAATACTTGTTGTACTGGGTAAATAGATTTACTTTTAGCTGTTTAATGAAGTGAAAGACCTTGAGTTTTGTTTGGCAGAAATGATCTTTTATCATGCAGTTTCATCAGAGGTTGCTGTTTGAAAATGCTGGGTGTTTTTCCTACCTTGAGGATTGTTTATGACTGGTAATTTTAATCATGCACATAATTCTGGAGGCAGTTACTGCTCCTGAAGTTATAACTGTTGGGAGGGGGTGTGTGTGTTCTCTAGGTTACTAGGTAATATAAGTGACCTATGACTTGGGAAAATAGTAGCAGAAAACATTACTGGGATGTGTGTATAACATTCTCTTTGCTAATTTTTAGTGACATGGTTTTATGTACCAGACAACTAGGTATACATTCTGTATATGATAGTTTCTCTTAGATGTTTTCAGGAAAGCCTAGAGTAATTGAAGCAGAAGATTTCCTTGAAGTGAGAGGAAAATAAGAATTAGTTTTTATGTGTTTTATATTATGTTTTTGATTATACTTAAAAATTAAGATTAATAATGAATTAATATTTATATTTGCATTAAGGTTTTTTTTTTTTTTTTGGTGACACAGTCTCACTTTGTTGCCCTGGTTAGAGTGTCGTGGTGTCCTAGCTCACAGCAACCTCAGACTCCTGGGCTTGAACAATCTTCTTGCCTCAACCTCTCAAGTAGCTGGGACTATAAGCACCAACCACAATGCCCAGCTAATTTTTGTGTTTTTAGTAGAGATGGAGTCTTCCTCTTGCTCAGGCTGTTTTCCAACTCCTGAGCTCAGGCAATCTGCCTGTCTTGCAGGGGAGAAAAAAGAAAAGAACAGATTGTTTGTTCTGGTGACATGTATTTTGCTATCAAGATCTTGTCAAACTATATGAGAGACACAGGACTGTATTCCAGAATGCCAAGGAAGTAGGATTATGTTGAGAAAATGTTACTGAGAACTAGTCAAATAATGTTTAGATCTAAATAGTTCTGTTAAGGTGAAAAAATAAAATCAAGTAAAAGAAATTATATACAGGGGACATAATTGACTTTAATACTGAGATCTGCATTGTTCCCCCTCCCATGTGTGGGGAAGGGGCGGGTGAATGGAAGTGGGGAATTGCTGGCAGAATCGCTCCTTTAACGCTTCGGCCAGTTAGGGTTCCTTCTGTGGCCTGTTTCATGCCCTAGATTGTGGGAAGCGCTGGGTAATGTGCCTGTGGCCACCTGTCTCTTCTCCTCTCTCTCCTCTCTTTCTGTCAGATCCAGTGGACTCAGCACCCATGTGATGGATAACATCTGTTTCAAACCAGAACTTTTTTCTCTTCTTTGTCATTACTTAGCTGCCTTACTAGACCCTGCAAATCAGAAAATAGTTTTAATTTTAAAGTATAACTGACTCTATTTTTCTTTTTCTTTTTTTTTTTTTTTTTGAGACAGAGTAAAAAGCAACCTCAAACTCTTGGGCTTAAGCGATTCTCTTGCCTCAGCCTCCCAAGTAGCTGGGACTACAGGCGCCTACCACAACGCCTGGCTATTTTTTGTTGCAGTTTGGCTGAGGCCAGGTTTGAACCTGCCACCCTCGGTATATGGGACTGGTGCCCTACTCACTGAGCCACAGTCACCGCTCCTGACTCCATTTTTTTTGAGACAGAGTCTGACTCTGTTGCTCTGGGTAGAGTGCTATGGCATCATAGCTCACAGCAACCTCAAACTCTAGGGGTCAGGTGATTCTCTTGCCTCAGCTTCCCAAGTAGCTGGGAATACAGGTGACTGCCGCAACAGCTGGCTATTTTTTGGGGGGGGGGGGTGGCGGTCTTGCTCTTGCTTAGCCTGGTCTTGAACTCGTGAGCTCAAGCAGTCCAGTTGCTTCCCAGAGTGCTAGGATCACAGGCTTGAGCCATTACCCTCGCCTTTTTTTTCTTTTTGAGACAGAGTCTCACTATGTTGCCCTTGGTAGAGTGCTGGGTGTCACAGCATCCCTCTTGAGCTTAAGCAATCCTCTTGTCTCAGCCTCCCAAGTACCTAGGACTACAGGCACCACCACAATGCCCAGCTAGTTTTTGTTGTTGTCATTGTTTAGCAGGCCCAGGCCAGGTTCAGACCCACCAGTCCTGGTGTATGTGGCTGGCACCTTGACCACTGAGCTATGGGTGTCGAGCCCTGTCTTGGTTTCTTGATTAAAGATGAATAATCTCAGGCTCGGCGCCTGTGGCTCAAGCGGCTAAGGCACCAGCCATGTAACCTGAGCTGGCAGGTTTGAATCTAGCCCTGGCCCGACAAACAAATGACGGCTGCAACCAAAAAATGGCTGGGCATTGTGGCAGGCGCCTGTAGTCCCAGCTACTTGGGAGGCGGAGACTCTCTTGAGCCCAGGAATTGGAGGTTGCTGTGACCTGTGATGCCACAGCACTCTATCCAGGGTGACAGCTTGAGGCTCTGTCTCAAAAAAAAAAAAAAAAAGAATGAGACTTAGAAAAAGAAAAAAAGCCTCAAATACTTATTAAAGGATTGGCACATATCTTAACCTCTTTTCTACTTTAAAACCCAAAATTCCAGTTTAGTTTTTTGACTCAAGGAAATATTAAAAAAAAAAGGAACTTTATAGTAAAAAGCTTTAAGTATCCAGATTCCTTTAGGTTTTACTTTTTGCTAAATTATTTTTAATCTCTATAAATAGATCTCTTCATTAGTTTGGTTTTTGTTGTTCCAGACCAAAGAAAAGAAAATGACAGAATTATAATTTAGAGATCTGTTTGGAAAGGCCAAACTCTTAATGGTGTTAACTCCAGAAATAGGTTTATTTTTCTTCTTGGCTTCTAAATAGATTTTTATATGGATCCGCACATTTTTTCTTTTTCTTTTCCATGTTATCCTTCCAAATAAATGAATGTTATCTAACTCAAAGTGGCAAAGCAATCTTCTCTCCCAGGCAGTTCCTCTGTTGGGTGTTAAATAATGTGAGTTTACTTGGTGGTTGTAACCACATTTGAGGTTATGTTGTCTATAAATAAAAATAAATGGTGTTTCTATGGGGAGACAGATGTCCTGGAGGAAAATTGTAGGTGCTCAGTTGTCCATGATTTTTAACTAGTTTTCTTAAATTTGACTTAGATCTTTTTGTCATTATTTTATTGTAAGTTTCTGGGGAGAAGCGAATACAATTTGCCTTTCGCTTCCTATAAGGCAGAATCAGATTTAAGCTTATTAGAAAATGAGAACAAATGTTAAAGAAAAACTACAGCTTTATTTGGAATATTTCATCTCTACACCCAGTATAGGATTGTAAAATATTTATTTTATATGAGGATGGTCACAGCAACAATACCTGTAAAGTGACTGTGTCTTTTGCAAGCAGCTAATTTTATCCTTGGCCTCCTTTGTCTTCTTTCTCTAAAATATATTGGTGTAGCCTTTGAAATATTAAGGGATAAAGGAGCTTTCAGGTAAATAGTTCAGAAATCATAGTCTAGAGACAGTCAGACTGAGGAGGGCTGCTCATCAAGTTTTTAGGATGACAGAAGCTTGCAAATATGCCTGGGACCCGCGGGGCACCATGGTTATTTATGGAATACATACAGAATCTTTTATATGTGTAAGAAATATCACTATTCAGGGCGGTGCCTGTGGCTCAAAGGAGTAGGGCGCCAGCCCCATATACTGTAGGTGGCGGGTTCAAACCCACCCCTAGCCAAAAACTGCAAAAAAACAAAGAAAAGAGAAGAAATATCACTATGCTTAAGATTGTGAATTTACTTTTTTAATGTAAAGAGATCAGGGGGCACTAAGTAAGCATCAAAGTGAGAGAGCGAGTCCTGAAGAATTATCTTTTTTTCCTTTTTCTTAACCATATTTCACTGGCACTCCATCATCTTCCCAAGGAGGTTGGAGAGCTATGTGATTAACATAGAAAAGGGGACCTTGGCTTGGCGCCTGTGGCTCAACGGGCTAAGGCGCCAACCACGTACACCTGAGCTGGCGGGTTCGAATCCAGCCCCAGGACCTGCCAAACAACAATGATGGCTGCAACCAAAAAATGGCCGGGCGTTGTGGCGGGCGCCTGTAGTCCCAGCTACTTGGGAGGCAGAGGCAAGAGACTCGCTTGAGCCCAAGAATTGGAGGTTGCTATGAGCTGTGATGCCATAGCACTCTATCCAGGGTGACAGCTTGAGGCTCTGTCTCAAAAAAAAAAAAAAAAGAAAATAAATAATGATCTTTTAAAATGTTTGTGGCACACCTAAGATCCTCTCCTGGTGCACCAGTTGAAAATCACTAACCCAGACCCTGACGGGGATGAACGATGC
>CAUYON010009581.1:0-54939 GCA_963573935.1 Arctocebus calabarensis | reverse complement strand
GAGATTTACAAATGATCATCTGAATTTCTCTGGCCATTCACTTTGATTATTATCCCAAACATCATGTCACATGGTCCAAGGTCTTCCTTTGGGATTCTGAAGCAATCAATAGCCATACTTGTCATTAAGGTGGGTTCTGCGATCTCCACTTTGCACTCTGCGATCTCTGCCTTCAGGTGGGACCCATACACAGTAGTCTGGGTCATCATCAGGATATTTGGAAGAAAGTGTTGCTGGAAATTTGCTTGGACCAGAAAATTTCTTTTTCTTCAATTCATCTCTGCTTCCCTCATATTCATTCTTTGATGCTGAGGGTTCCTCAAGTAACGAAGATGTTTTGCTAAGCTCTTGATAATCTTTATTCTGCTCCCCCTGGCTGAGTTGAGACACATTTTCGTGGGTTTGCTTTTCTTTAGAACGTGTGAGCTCTGTGGGAAGCTTCGTTTCCTGTGCGGCTTCTGGCTCTATCTCAAGCTGTGGCCTACTACTTCCATCCTCTGCTTTTTTCTTTTCAACCTCTTCCTTTTCTTTCTCTTCTTCCTCTTCCTCTTCCTCCTCCTCTTCTACTTCAGGCTCATCCTTCATTCTCAACAGAGTTGGAGGGAGTTCTGGAGGCTTGGGGGGTAACTTCCCTACTGTTCCAGTTTTTAATTTGAATTTGCTTCCTCCTTTCATGGCACCAAAGAGAGGCAATGTAAGTTTTTTAGCTTTATTTTCGGCATCTGTAGTCTGACTTTCAGTTTTTTTCAGTTCTGGAATCTCTGCTGGCTTTACAATTTTTATTAACCCTTTAAGTCTCTGTTGTTCTTTCCTTAGTTCAAAAGTTCTCAGGTGAAGTTTCTTCCGGGACACACCATCTAATGCACTCTCTGATTTCATTTCTGACATGAATGCATCTAAAGAATCCTGAGATTGTGACTCTTATAGAGATTTGTTTGAGGCTTTCAGCTTCTCAGAAATTTCAGAGAGTTCCCTCTCAGCATCATTTAACTTTGCAGCCAATGATTCAAAGGTCTCTGGCTTCTCGTCAATCTTGCCAGCCTTCTTCATTCGGTTCAGTCGTTTCTTCTCAACCAGGCCAGTTCGATCAAGGAATGTATCGTCATCACTATCATAAAAGTCTTCGTCCTCCCAGTTCTTGGTTTTTCTTTTCCGAGATACTGCTTCCTGCCGCAGCACTCCCAAAGTATTAAGGATCCGACAAGCTTCTAGGGAGCACTGGATCATTGCTTCTTTTTTCTTTCCTGAGTGAATAGCCTCAGCCACCAACTGTTTCCCAGTTGAATCATCCACAGGTAATCTCACCCTGCAGAGCCAAGTGCTATGTCCTTGTTCATCAAATTCATATTCTAATTCTTCTCCTTCTCGGTCAAAAAAACCTTGCAGTGCCTTTTTTGGATCCTTTATATAAAAGGCCTCCCTTTCTTGCTGAAACTCTAAGACAATGGGGTTCTCTTCAGCCTCATCCTCTACAGCATCTTCTCCCATTCCCCAGGCGCAACCCATCTCATCATCTTGGCTTCTAGTAGTTCTCTTCCCTTCACTGGTATCCATTTCCTCCTCTTCATCTGAGTGTTCTAGCATCTTCTTCTCCAACAGCATCTGCTGCTGTTTGCGCAATTCCTTCAACTGCGTTACAGTTCACTCGGATTCTGCCTCTTGGTCATCCTCTGGTCCCTGCAGGATAAAGAGACGGTGCTGCCTCCAAAGCGAAGAACGTGTCCGACGCGGACCCGCCAACAGGTGCGGGGTGGGATTGTAGTTTTGTTGAGAAAGGTGCCATGCGTGCTTCCCAGATCGGAGAGATAGACGCCGGGCCGTGGCCGTCGCATTCTCAGTCTGGGCCCGACGCCCTGTGCTGCAGCACGGCATGGTGCCGAGACACAGAAGGGTGCCCCAGGAACACGTCGCAGCTGGACAGCCTCCCGAAAAGGCAGTAACTCGTCCCTTTCAAGCTCCGGGTGCCGAGGATGGTGCCGCCCTTCAGGGTCTCCAGGCTGTAAGGGGCCGTGGTCGGGGGGAGGCCGGGCCCGACGCCAGGGCAGGAAGACGCTGCGGGGGGCCGTGGGGGCTCCTCCTGTGGGCCCCTGTGTCCCCACTGTCCGGCTGAAGTGGCGGGACGTCAGACTCCCCAGAATCCGGGTCCCGCACTTCGTGGGCCTTTCTTCCTTGACCTACTCAGACTCTGAGGGACCAGCGGCCGGCGCTTTCTCCCGCACCGCCGGAGGCACGGGCAGAGACGGCCTGCGGGCAAGAATCTCCCAAAATATTTAGAATACATTAGGAGAAAGTTTTTGTGACCTTGGGTTAGGTTAATATTTGTTTTAGATACAACATTAACACAGCAATCTGTAAAAGAGCATATAGTTAACTTGGCCTTTAATAAAAATAGACTCCCACACTTCAAAATACACTGTTTCATGATCTTAATGAAAAGACAAGTCACAGTCTGGGAAAATATATTAGCAAAGATTTATAAAAGATATATGGAACTAAAGAGAAATCTCTAAACTTAAAAATAAGGAAACAAATGGCCCAATGCCCAGCATCATTTTTAATTAGAAACATGACAAGTGAAAACCACAATAAGATTCTACTTACCTATCAGAATGACCACAATTCCAAAGACTGATCATCATTCTGAATGCTGCTGAGGACATGGAGGAAACAGAATTCTCATCTACTGATAGTGGCAATGTAAAATTATATAGCCAGTTCACAATACATTTTGGCAGCTTCCTAAGAAGTTAAACTTATACAAGTCCACAACTTCACTCCTGAGTATATCTATGCAAGAGAAGGAAAAGAATATGTCCATACAAAGACTTGAACGTGCATGTGAATGTTCTTGGTAATATTATTTGTAACAGTCCCAAAGTAAAAAATAACCCAATTATCAATCAACAAGTGAATGGATAAGCAAACCATGGTATGTCCACATAATGGAACACTCCCCAGCAACAAAAGGAATGAACTATCGACATACGCTACAGTGTGGATAAATCTCAAGACAATGTTGCATGAGTGAAAGAAGTGTCACAAAAATAATTACTTACTGATTGAGACAACTTATGCAACATTTCAGAAAGTGAGAATTAATGCACAATAACAGAAAGCAGATAGGTGATGAGAGTGGAAGCAGAAGGTGAGAGGGAATAAAAGGGACAAAAATTACACAAGTGTCTATGAACATCAGTTACCTCTCTCTATTCCTCAGTAATGTTTGCAGGTCATAGGTATTTCCATTATCTTGATTGTGGTGATAATTTCCTGGGTGTGTACACATAATGAACTTTATCAAATTGTATACTTTATGTACAGTTATTATAAGTCAACTAGAAAACACTATTCCCACGAAAACTGTTTAAAGATCGGGAAATGATAATAAAGTAGATATGCCTCTGGCAAATTGATCATAAAATAAGGAGGATTAAGAAAAAAAAAGGTAAAAACAAAAAATTGATACGCAAAGTGATGGGGTATATTAAAAATTATTTAAATGGTAAATGAATAAAATCTTATGATAATACATTTAGAAGAATGTTAAGTAGATAGCTTTATAGGTATATATGTAATAAAATTTACTCATTATTAAAAGAGAACTTCAGTGGTTCAGTAATTATTAAATACATGTACACGGCATTATTATAAAAACATCTCCACCTCCAGTTCAAGAGGAACTAGGCACAGATTATTTAAGGGCAACTTCTTTTGTCGAAACTTCTAGGAAGAGATTATCACTCTCTTTCAGTTATTTTTTCCAGAAGACAGAAAAACAGAGAAGGCTCATTTTACATGACTTTTTTTTTCTGTGAGACAGAGTGTCACTTTATTGCCCTGGGTAGAGTGCCGTGGCGTCACACAGCTCACAACACCCTCCAACACCTGGGCTTAGGTGTTCTCTTGCCTCAGCCTCCCAAGTAGCTGGGACTACAGGCGCCCGCCACACACTCAGCTATTTTTCTGTTTTGCAGTTCTGCCAAGGCCAGTTTTGAACCCGCCACCTTCGGTACATGGGGCTGGCGCCCTACTTGATGAGTCACAGGCGTCGCCCTACGTGACTTTTTAACTCACATGGTAGAGTGAGGAAAAAACCATATGTAAACACATCTCACTTAGGGACAAAGGTTGAGATTCTATATAAAATAATAGTAAAATAAATTGCTTTGAGGAACATTTTGTCATGACCAAATTGTAAATATGTTAGGGATGGAACGATATTTAAATATTAAAAATCTAATTCACCATATTAAAATATTAATAGAAAAAAATCTCCTAATCAGCTCAATTGCTACCAAAAAGTTTTTAATAAAATGCAGTATGCATTCATGATAAGAACATTTTAAGCAAATTTGGAAAAGACAGGAGTATTCTTAAGCTAAAACTTAAATCTATGGTTAATATCATACTTCATGGTAAAATTCGAAATCATTCTCTTTCAAAGAGAAACAGGATAAGGATTTTTGCTGTCATTCTCATTATAGAATATTGTGCTGGATGTCCTGAAAAATTTAATAAAGTGAGAAAAATAAATTAGGTATAAAGATTTAAAAGAAAGAATTAAAAACTGTCATATTTGGTGATAATAAGTGCATGTAAAAAATCACAGTGAATCAACAAATTATCAGAACCAAAAAGGGACTTTGAAATGTTTATAGGCTACCACACCTACATGAAAAAACAAGATAGCTTTCTGGCATATCTAAAAATAACCAGGTGGCAAATGTAATAGGAAAGAAGAGCCTATTCATAACAGTAAGAAAAACTGTAAGTTACCAGGAATAAACTTATTAAAAATCTCTGTAAGATTGTTACATGGACAATTATAAAACTTTAAGAATGAAATAAAAGTGTATTACTGAAGAGATGAGCCATACTAAGCGGTGAAAGACTCAATATAATAGAGATGTCACCTCTTCCCAAATTCATCTGTAAATTTCATGCAATTTCCCCCCAAATTTAAAAATGTTTTTTCGTAACGTTAACAGTGTAACTAATATGGAAAGATAGCCTACACACTTCTAAACTTGAGTAACAGGAAAGAGGGCCTTGCTCTTTTGTTTATTAAGATTTATCAAAGAGCAATAATAATTAAATCAGGGCTAATGGAATTTTCCAAGAACTCTAAAGAAAACAGAAAGCCTAAAATCCATGAACAGGAAAAGTTCTGGTGTTTATCCATGCGAGAGGCAGCATGGACAGAGGAGAGGAAATCAGATGAAGGGAACAGCGAATGTGACAGTGTGGGAAATAGTAGCACTCATTGTACAGGGTGACTTTGGCCAAATTATCTTGAAACCTTGATTGCTTCTTCTGTGAAAGAAAAGACATTTTGATGATGTTTAGGACATTAAGAATAAACAGCTTTGATGACCATTCCAGAAAAATTCCAAATTTGAATTGGAAGGGTGGACTAGCCGCAGACATCAGTGCAGCTTCCCAAGGGGAGTACTTTGAAGGCGACCTTAGTGACATTCAGCAATGAGGTATGTTACAGTTTTTCTAGGATGAGTTCACAAACTTAATTGTCAGGCCTTTGTATAATAGACGTTCAATAAATATTTATTGAAATAATGAACTAGGCTTTTACAAAATCAACTAGTCACACTCTCTTGTCTTCCATTTTGCTCTATCCAATCTACCTTCATCTCTAAAGACAAAGCAATCTTTCTAACACAAAAATGTTGCTGACAGCACCCTTCTTTTCCAAACTTTTCAGAAGATGCACATAGTCTAGGATAAAGTCCATAGTTTTTGATAAGCTGTTCAAGTGACTCTGTGATCTGGCACCTATTTATATCCTCATGGTAGAAGGGGAAAGGCAGTTCTTTGGGGCCCATATTGTAAGGTCACTTACTAATCCCATTCATGAGAGCTCTTCCTCATGACCTCATTACTTCTCCAAAGCTCCATCCCCTAATACCAGCACATTGATTATTAGGTGTTAAGACATGAATTGGGGGGGAGGGGAAGGTACACACATTCAGACTATAGAAGCTAGCACTGTGGTTTAGTCACTCGTATATCCCCAGCACAGTGTTTGTTGCAAATCAATACTTGATAAATATTTGGGAATAGGGGTTGTGAAATTCCTCGCATTAAAAAATTGTTTTTTATCAGATGTGTATTTTGGTTTGTAAATCTGGTGTTATAACAAAATCAGTTGACGACAATTGCAAATTTTATCTATTGTATTAAGTTCTGCATGCGGGACAGTTCACCTTTGCAAATCATTAGTCTTTATATGTTTTTACTGTGGTGAGATATACATAAATAAAATTTACCATGTGAATCATTTTAAGTATACAATTCAGTGGCATTAAGTAATTCACAATATTGTTCAATAGCCAACATTACTTATTTCCAGAACCTTTTTATTATCCCAAACAGAACTGCTATAGCCATTAAACAATAATTCCCACTTGCTCTGTCCCGAATCCCTGGCAACCACCAATCTCATTTCTGTCTCTATGATTTTAACTAGTGTAAGAACTTCATATAAGTGGAACCATATGCTATTTGTCCTTTTGTGTCTGGCTTGTTCACGTTGCATATTTTCAAGATTCGCCTTGTATGTTGTAGCATATATCAGAATTCCATTCTTTTTTAAGGCTGTGTAGTATTCAACTATACATAAACACCACACTTTGTTTCTCTATTTGTCTGTTGATATCTTTTTGCTATAGTGAATAATGCTGCTATGAATATTTATGTACTAGTATCTATTTGAGTCCTTGCTTTTAATTCTTTTGTATATATCCTTAAGAGTAGAACTGTTAGATTATATGGTAATTTTATGTTTAGCTCTGAGTAAGCATCAAAATATTTTCTATAGTTGTTACACTATTTTACATTCATACCAATAATGCATGAATGTTCCAATTTCTCTAAATCCTTGCTAAATCTTATTATTTTTCGCTTTTAATAATAGCCACCTAATGAGTGTTAATCAGTGGCATTTTTATGGCATGTAAGTTTAGGTAGGGGGTATATTTATATTTTCAATTTTGAGAATACAATTTGAGCAAAAAATTGCTGTGTTTAAATTGTGAAAAATTAGAACAATTCACTGTTATTTCTGGGGTACATGTGTTTTGTTTACATACTTTGTACAGATTGAGTCAAAGTTTTAAGCGCTCCCTTCACCCAGATAATGTGCACTCTACCCAATAGGTGTGAATCTACCCACGTCTCTCTTCTCCCCTCTCCCACCTGATTTTCATTGAGATTTGCAGGCAGAATGGGGACCAAAGACCCCATTCTTGGCAAGGGAAAACACCCCCAGAAAAAGGAGAAAATTAAAGAAATCAGCTGAGCAAGGCCAAGAAAAGTCAGCTATCTTATCTTTAAACCAGCCACTGCTAAGTTTCTTATCTGAGCAGTTTCCTGAAGCCTGGCCTATAGGGGATATAGCTTGCAATCACCCCTGCTGGGTCTGTGAACACTCTGGAGAAATAATGGCCACAGAAGGTTCTGTGTGCGAGACCTAGCGAGAAACATTACCTAGGCTGTCCCCTGTCCAGTCAACAGCTAAGCAAATACCCATTGTGGAGGTTTGTATATGACCAGGGCAGAGATCAAGGGAATAGCTTGAGCCCTGAAATATGGGTAGGAGGGCTTATATTCCTTATCACAGAGGAAGATGCCTCTGGGGTGGTAATGACAGGAAAATTCCTCTTTCCCATCAATTCTTCAGAGGAGATTGACACCAGTGGCATTTGACTCCACAGTGAACTGGCAGGGATTAACACCCCTCTAAGAATCTGTGTGACCACAGACAGGAGGCTGTCCCCACACAAGGCTCAGGTTCCGATTTCTCAAGGCTGCTCAGACCCTTAAGGGTAATGATTATAGATAAAATAGGAGCTGATACGCTCACTAAGAGAAACTGCTGGTGTCTTTGTTCCCTTCCTCAGCTTACCCTCTGGGCGAATGAGCAAATAACCTTCAATAAAAGCTGAGTGGGACAAACAGTCGGGGCCACTGACTGGAAACCCCACAAAGGCTCCCCAAATTCTGTTCTGTGTGTCTTGTTTCTTTGTCTTGAATAGTTTCAAACTTCACATTTCTTTAGTCAACCACTGCCAGATCCACAGATCTTAATGTCCCCTGCTCCTGAGGTGGGAGCCCAAGAGAGATTTACTTCCATATGTGCACTTAAGAGTTGATTGATTACTTACAGTTTGGCATTGAGTCCATGTATTTGTTTCTCCATTCTTGTGATGTTTCACTTAGAAGAACGGTTTCCAGGTTCCATCTAGTTCCAGTTTATCACAAAAGATACTAGATTGCCATTTTTCTGTGGCTGAGTAGTACTTCATGGTATGCATATACCACATTTTATTGATCTACTTGTGTATCGATGGGCATTTGGGTTGTTGCCATGTCTTTGCAATTGTGAATTGTGCTGCTATAAACATTTGAGCGCAAATGTCTTTTTATAAAATAGCTTTTTTTCCTTGGATATATATCCAGCAGTGGGATTGCTAGATCAAATGGTAGGTCTATTTTAAATTCTTTGAGGAATTTTCATACAGCTTTCCATAGAGGTTGCATTAGTTTTCAGTCCCACCAACAGCGTGTAATAATTCCTTTATCTATGCATTCATGCCAGCATCTGTTGTTATGGGACATTTGAATACAAGCCATTCTCATTGGAGTAAAGTGACATTTCATTGTGGTTTTGATTTGCATTTCTCTAATGATTAAAAGGCATTGAGCATTTTTTCAAGAGTTTGTTAACAATTAGTATATCTTTATTTGAAAAATTTTTGTTCATGTCTTTTGCCCCCTTTTAAATGTGGTTGTTTGTTTTTTTCTTGCTGATTTGTTTGAGTTCTTTGTAGATTCTAGATCAGTCCCTAATCAGATGTATAGCATGAGAATATTTTCTTTCATTCTATAGTTTGTCTATTGCCTCTTTTGATTGTGTCCTTGGCTGTGTAGAAGTTTTTTAACTTGATAAGTTCCCATTTATTTATTTTTGTTGTTGTGATTGCTTTTGGAGTCTTTTTCATGAACTCTTTGTCAAGTCCAATATCTATAAGAGTTTTTCCAAAATTTTCTAGAATTCTTGTAGTTTCCTGCCTTAAGTTTAAGGCATTCATCATGAGTTAATTTTTATGAATGGTAAGAGCTACAGATCCTGTTTCAGTCTTTTATATGTGACTATCCAATTTTTCCAGAGCCATTTATTGACTAGAGTGTTTTGAAAAATATAAAGATACAGTATAGGAGTAGAAAGTAGTAGAGTGGGGTATTGATAATATTCTCATAACCTGTCATAGATCAATTTCTTTTGAGTTAATAACCTCCATTGTGTAATCCATTGGTGCATCTGAAAGCATATTTGATTGAAAAATAGGAAACAAAATCATTCTAGTAATGATCTCCAGTGAAATCCATCCCATTTTTTATTCTGTTTGAGTATTTTTGCGAGTACAAGGATGGAAAAAAGCTTACAAAAAACCACATATACACAAATAGTGTAGATGTGAAAATATGCATAGAAAATGTTGCTTATTTTTATAAAAAAATTTTTACAGTATATTAAGGAAAAACCAATGTTATTGTAATATTAAAGTTCAAAATTTCAGCAATCTATTAAGGACCCTAGAGGAAGATTAGTTACAGCAGGGAACTCCAGCTCTTTAGAGAGCTGCCAATGAAGAAAGCTTATTATCTTGCAGACTTGGGGAAGCATTTCAGAGGAGGAATTTATGAAAAGTGACTTTATAGACATCTTTGAAGCTAGTCAAATACTCAGAATTAATTAATTTATAGTAACTTGGCCTTAGCAGTATTCCCATGGGACAAGTGGGAATAGGACCATCCCTCACATCACCTACTGGTACCATATAAGTTCCACCCACAGTTTTTGGATTTTGTGAACATTTTATTATACAGGTATCTAACAACATTCTTCTTATTATAATCTTGTGATATAGGCATTGCTGAGACCATCATCTCCATTTGTGCAAAGCAGACCTAAGGCCTAGAAATGGATAATATCTTCTTTAGGTCACACAGCTTCCACCAAGTGGAGAATGCGGTATAGTAGAGGGTATGTGGGTTTTGGAGAAAGACAGATTTAAGTTCAAATCATAGCTCTGGCACTCTTCAATTGTTCCCTTGGAAAATCTCAAGTTCTTTATGTTTCAGTTTCATTTTGTATAAAATGAATGAATAACACTGAGATAAGAATAAGCTCTCAACAGTAAGAGGAGCTTTTTAGTTCCATTTCTTCAATCCATATCCATGACAGACATCACTAATCAATCACAGCACACTTTTCTACTGACCATGGAGCAACCTCAGAATCTTTCTCAAGTTAGCATTCTGAGGCACTCTGCCAACTGAATAGAGTAGAGAGTAGAGATGAAACTTAGTTTTCATCCTCATTCTAAGGCTGCACTCATTGCTACCTGTGTTGGCCCTTTCTTCTGTCCTTAGCAATACTCTTTATCAGATTTTTCGTGAAATTCCAGGGCATTTTGTAGCTGGGTCCATTTTCTTAGAACTCTTTCTTCCTCCTTCATCCATTCTATTGCTGCTAAGCTAATCTATTCCTATCTGACTGAATCCATCCTTCTTATCAAAAGATAAGAAGAGAATAATAAATAGTTAAATGGAAGAGAAGAGGAAGGGAGGAAAATAATATCCAGGCCAATTTTCATCATTTGTTTTCTGGTTCTGTCGTCATGTAACAATATTCATTGAAGCAGTCATTGAATTCCTTAGTCCAAAGGTTAACTGTTATACAAGTATTTGTAGAAAGAAAAATAGAGGCACTAACGTGTTCAGGTTACCTGGTAAGACATAAATGAAAGTGATAGACAGCTAGATTTGGGGGTCCCTGATGAATCTAAAGTTTCCCTCTTTGATCATCAATTACATAAAGATTAATTAATTAATCTTTATATAATTTTTTGAAGTAATCAGCTCTTCTTTTAAATTTCAATTTCATGATCAAAGAAGGAAAACTTAAAAACATATTTCAGGTTTAAAGTTTTATTTCTCCTTAGTTACACTATAAAGAAAGTGTGAGTTTTTATTTGCCCTAATGATAAACAAAGAAAATATTACCTACCTCCATTTCATGTAAGCTGTCAACAAAGCAAGAACAGCTCTCCCATTAGGTTTACCAAATATTTGTTAGCAACTGACTTAAAAGTTTTATTTGGAATTCTTTCTGAGTCAGAATTCTTTTTTACTTTGAATCAGTGTTCAGATTATGAACAGTTTTCTCATTCAACCCTCACATATTGTTTGGTCATCGTCAGCCTTACAATCATGCTTTGTGTCTTAGACTATCTCCGAGATTCATCTGTTATCAAAACTAGTCCTGGGCCACATTTCCTCCAGCGGTTCCCTACATAAAACATAGACGGTAAGTGAATAGAATATTGTCTCAAAGTCTAGACATAATTAATCAGGTCTACGTCCTAATATCTACACGGTAGGACTTGGAACAGTGGAACAGTGTCCTGTATTGTAAGTCCTCCATAAATGGCTGTAGATTGGAATGCCTGAGCAAGTACTGGGTTAACATACTTCTTTTTAGGGTTCCAATGGATTCACGCCAACAGAGGACACTGACAAGTCCCTCATAATTCTGAGATCACTCTTTGGCTTGCAGAACCCTGTCCAAGCAGTTCTCTTTGACTACCATTTGGCTTTTGCGCCACAGAGAACAGATCACCCCAGGGATAAGTAGGAAGATTTAAAAGCCTTAGCTTTTTTTTTTTTTTTCTTAAATGTCTCCGTGATCTGAAGGAACATTTAAAAATAAAAACAGACATTTGTTTCTCAACAGTCACAGTTCAAAATGGCATGTACAAGTCTCCCTGTGGTCATTTTTGAAACTTCAAAAGCTTTTCATGTTGCTTTTTAAACAGAAAAGTAATTTGAAAATGCAGGAAAGCATTTAGCATTCCCAAACAGTGACCCTGAGTCTTAGCCCTGTGGAACACCATCAAATAATCTCGTTCCACCAGGATGGAAGAGTCAGAGTGTGAACACGACATATGTCCAAAGACCCACTTTGCAGATGTGCATGAGTTCTGGTTATCATTGGCGAGGACTCAGCAGAAGATTAGGAAAGACAAATATGCCTTTGGCATTTCCTGCACTGTGCCACAGTGGAAAAAAAATCAAGGACTCTGGAGCCAGAAAGATTTGTGTTTTCCTTTTTAGCTCCACCATTAATTATCTGTGGGATCTTGGACTACTATTTTAATGCCTGAGCCTCAGTTTCTGCAGGGCTAACAGAGGAATGATGACATCTACTGTGTCATTTTTGTATTAATTAATCTATAGGGTGTATACATAACTAACACATACAAGGTGTAAAATGAGTGGTGATTTTTTTCCTCTGCCTTCTTCCCATCCTCCCCAGCTACTGAGCTCGCCACTCAGGGAAGCCTTCCTGAGCCTCTCATAGGGTAGCGTTTCCCATTAAAATTAACCCACACTGTGGTTTCATTGTGCCTGCAGGTCCCAGGCTCTGCCAAATAGGCTAAACAAAATGTTCCCCTCTCACATCCTTTATGCTCAGCTCTCAGTTCACCAAAATGATGCTAATAGGTTAACCTCTTCTTCTCAAGTAAGTGGGACATCGTACTTAAAACCTTGGAAAAAATAATGTCTTACTCCAAAAGAATCCCTAGGATGGTCCGGGAGGGGGAGAGTTTAGGCAAAGCAGAAATATGTCTGCACGTATTGGAGGACCAGCTTTCCGTGTTCACCCTTCAGATCACACATACAAGAGCCTCCCTCTACTTCAGCATGGGGCTGAAACTCAGCTTTGGGGCTCTGATAGTTATCACAACTTAACAATACAGTGGAACAGTGTGATTCCTCTGTTAACCCTGAAGAATAGTGATCGAGGGTTTCTAGGGCATAGCTGAAGGGTTACTAAACTCAAGGCTTTGCCTGGACTTTCTGCCCGACTCAGGACCTAGGAATATTGATGATTTCCAGCAGACCCAACAGGGAGTACCCTGCTGGGAAGCTGTCAGACTCTGTAGCCACTGGTTTAGTCCAGCAAATGGCCCTACTCGGGCCTGACACCAGCTCCCAGGGATGACCTGTTCTTTTGTTCCTCTGTCCCCATGTGCCATCCCACCCCTCCTCTCAGCAGCTGAGTCAGTTTGGTCTCTCTGTGATGAACTTGAGTCTCCCTGCTGGAATATTGTGATTTATCCAAGGCTATCATTTCTCTTCCTTTCTACCCAATCCACCCCTCCTGTCCTGTTCTCTTAGTGCCTGAGTTTCTGGCCTTGAATTCCACCCCTCCAATAAAGAGTGCACTTGCTTTGAGATTTGTTGAGTTGCCAATGTCATTGGAACTACAGGCCCGGGAGATACAAACAAGGAGTGTCTTGTCCTCACAGAAAAATGTACAATGAAATTGAAAAGGCATTATAGTCAATGGTGAAAAGTATCAGCGTCGGACAGACCTGGGGTTGAACTTCCTACAGCTGTCCTACCCCTGGCGATTCATTTACCTTTTTCATGCTGTTTTCCTCATCTGAAATACAAGACTAACAACTCATGGAGTTGTTGCAAAGATTAAATCAGAAAATGAATATGAAATAATTAGCACAATGCCAAACACAGAGAAAAATCAGATGTTTTTATTAGAGTTAGCATGATGATTATTTAGTCACAGGCATGCAGGGACAAAAGAGAGACTTCTGCCTATGGACTTCAACTCATTCAAAGATGTAGAAGGAGAAGTATAGATTTTTAAATAATTGTGACCTGTGATATTTGAGAAAAACACTGGGAGCTCAGTTGACACATGGTTTTTATAGTGATCACATCAACAGCAATACACGAAGGAGATTGCCCTTCAGCCCGGGAAGACGTTTCCTTCAGCAGTAGAGAAGAAGCAAGACTAGAGGCAGGGTCCGGGTTTGCTGGGGGAGGAACCCAAAGCCCAGAATGAACGGGAATGGACATCTGAGGAATTCGGAAAGTTTCCTTGGCCGTTTCAGGTTAGTTTTCAGCAGCAGTTTGGAAGGCGGCATCCTACATTTCCAGAAATTAAGTCATTAGGAACTTCTAATCCCAGAGATAGAAACTGTAAATTCTACCCATGTATTCATGATTGTTTTTATATTCTATAAATCATGATGTTTTGACATCTTGCGGCCTCATGGACCTAGGAACAAACTGACTGAGCCTCTCAGGGTGAGCTAATTCCTAGAAATAGCAATACAACGACAACAACAACAATAACAACAAAAAAAACTTGCCTGTGAGTGTGACTTGTGCAATTCCTATGCGCCTGCTGTTAACTGACTCTTGCAGTCCAGGACTCTATCCTCCTGTGCTTTAATCACCAAGATCTAAGTGCTGGACAAGTAGAGACTGCCCCTAGAGCTCAGGGCCCACCGAAATTATTCAAAATATTCTCTTACAAGACTGCTCAGATGCTTAACCCGTCTCACCTGCTCCTTCCTGCAAACATCACAATAAAGCCTGTGTCCCTGGCCTCCTCACCCACCTCGGTGCTTCCCTGGGACCTGCCTGGGTTCTGTGCTCACTCTTCTTGGGCCTGTGAGTAACAAACCATATTTTCTATGCCAGTCATCTCCTTTATCTGTTGGCCTCCTAATACGTGATAAAAGCTAAATCCTAGGTACCTTGGGAAACAACTCAAATCAAGAGAAATTTAGATTCAGAAGTCTCCAGTTTCTGGCTGGATTGTCTTAGGCAAGACTCAACCATTTAGAGCCCCAGGTACCTTCCTCACTTGCAAAACTGCAACAAGAATTTTTATCTTGCAATGCAATGGGTGGGGTGGATTTATATTGTCATAGTTTATGCTTAACTAATGTTTGCTTCTGTATTTGTTCATTTACTCACTCATTCATCACTGTCCACATGCAACCTATAAACACAATTCAGTCATCAATGCGTCCACCTTTCGTAGTTAATTCCGCAGTAAATTCCCACTTCCCTTCCAAGTGTATCGATAGCTTCTGAGCCCCATCATGAACCCGCACTCTTCCTTCTCTGTGTGAATGATCTCACTGGATGCCCAGCCCTTGAGTGCCAGGCTTGATTTCTGCCACAGGTATTTTAAAGCCATGCAATTTTGGAAAAGTCCCATTTCTCCGGTTCTGCTGACATCTCTCCATCTTATGAAGCAATCTTGTCTGCAAAAGGGGAGTCAAAACCTTCTGCCAAGCAGCAAAAGAAATCACATTTTTTTTTCAGATAATTAGCAAAATAAACATCCCAAAGCTGTAGATAATTTGTATTGCGCTACAGGCTTTGTGGCTGTTTTACTGCCCACGCTCTCCTAATTAGGGAAGAGGGCCTGATAAACACTGAAGAGGAGGGAGAGTCCTGGAACCGCAGAGCAAAAGCTGCCTCTGAATGGAAATCTCCAAGAGAGCAATTGAGAGGAGGAAGATGACAGAAAAACAGAGCAGCAGTGACCATCAGGGTGGGCCACGTCTGAGACAGATGGCAAATGAGGCATCTTCAAGAGACACGGCCTGTCTGTGTTTTTAAATCGGATTCCTGAGGAACGGGGCTAAGAAGGGTGAACACCTGCGAGAACTGTGCAAAAGCACCTGGCACCAACCTGGTTGTGGGTCCGGAGGGTCACGTGGCTCTCCTTATTCCAGAAGGCCAGCGGCACCACCGCACTCTTGCGAGGGTCAGTGAAACGACAGTTTCAAGAAATTTGATAAATTACGAAGAGCCATATACAATGGGCTATTGTCAATTACAGGGTTACCGTGCTTCTGTCTCTGGCTTGAAAGAATAAGTATGGAGACTTCAAAGCACAGCCTCAAGAATTGGGTGAAGTCCGTTCAGACTCCAGCTTTGCTATTTGCTTCCTGTGGGAAAGTGAGCAAGTGGCCTGACTTCTTGGATCCTCTTCTCCGCAAAGTAGTGCCTGCCTCACTGGGCTTTTGTAAAGGTTTGAAAGGGTCTGCACGTCCAGGTCTAGGCATAGGGCCTGGTGCATAGCGAGCACTCAGTAAATATTACCATATTACCTATTAATATTTATTCAACTTTCTCAGGTGCCTGTGGAGGTACAACTACAGGGCTTTTCAACATCACAGTGGATTATCTTCTGCCTGGGCCTCTGACGCTCAGACAAGACTTTCTCTGAGTGGGGATGAGTCTGTTAATGTTCACTGGGAGTGTCGAGAAGAAGACGCTGCCTAGGAAATTTCCATCATGGGAAGTTCCTGGAGGAGTTTTATAGCGATTCCTGTCCTTGTTCCACTGTCACCCCATACTTCATGTTGTCATTTTTAGATCTTGGGTCAGGGTCTTCAATTTACTAGTCTGTGGAATTATTGGACCCTTGGACTGACCCAGAGATTTCTGGAGTGTGGCCTCAAAGGATTATTACCCTATTAAAAACTTAGTGAAATACTGCTGTTTCTTTTTCTGGAGCTAGTATTTATTTACACCATATAGAATTTCTTCACACAAATTCACTTAATCCTTTGGATGGCAAGCTTGAGGACCGAGTGCCTTGTTGTTGTTCTTTGTTAAAACAATTCCTCTATTGTACATGTCTTGTCTGGCCCTGGCTCAGGACCGACACCAGTCAGCAATGCCTCCAGTCACCATTCCACCAGGACATGTATTCCTTTCTACCAGCTTTCTTAGTCTTTGCAAGCTGTGCAAATATTAAGAATAATTGGGTGAAATTCTCTCTGACTTTAAAGGAGTTCTGTACACTGTGGGATTTCATAGTCCAGGAATATGGATCTTGAATTTCTTCAATAATCAAAAGAAAAAGATCCTAAAATGTGCTTTTTACTTGTTTTTAAAAAGTTCTACTCCTTTCCTGCCTTTTCTGGTGCCTGAAAATCAACAATTTTACAATGAATGCAGGGTTATTAATAATTGTATTTTTTTTGCTGATGGAAAACACAGTCATTGTTACTAGTTTGCAATAGCAGTCTCATTTGAATAAAGAGCTAAGCGCCACTCTCATACCCTACCCCACCTGCATTAGATATAATTTATTATATACCTACGACTAAGAACTCCTGGGGTATGGGGCACAGGGCAGAGTAAGGGGGAAGGATATATTGATCCAGGGCCAGGCTCCTGTACTGGAGAGCTGACTGTAAAAGAAAACCAGGCATCATCAATGAAAGAGATGGGAAAAGGACTGACAATGCTGGGCAAGTAGCTTCATTTATAATGAAGACCTCGGTGGTTAGTGACCAAGTCATATCTGATGAGATAAATGAATTAACATATTTTGAACACTAGAGCTTCATAATGTTAGGGACTATCAAGGATACTTTGTTGACGTTATTACTTTATTGAAAACTGGTGAACAAGAGAATTCAGTCTAGATTCTTTCCATGTAAAGGAATACATTACCACAGTGCTATAAATATATATATATATTTTGAGACAGAGTCCCTGTCGCCCTGGGTAGAGTGCTGTGGCATCATAGCTCACAGCAACCACAATCTCTTGGGCTCAAGCAATCCTCTTGTCTCAGCCTCCCCAGTAGTTGGGACTATCGGCACCCGCCACAACATCTGGCTAATTTTTTCTATTTTTAGTAGAAATGGGGTTTTATTCTTGCTCAGGCAATCCACCCACCTCGGCCTCCCAGAGTGCTAAGATTCTAGGCATGCGCCACCACATCTAGCCTGAATATTTTTGATAATTGGGAGACAGTTTACATTTCCAAATTATTTATTTTAAAAAATCACATCTATAGAAAATTTGAAGGCTAGTACAATGAGTACCCATTTATTGTTCACTAAGAGTCCGCAGTTTTTAACATTTTATCCTATTTTTGCTATGTCTCTTTCTCTCTCATACACACACATTAATATTTATGTATTTGTTTAAAGTTTGTAAAAATGCTCATCCAATAGCCTAACACTTATTTCATACTATTTAATGTGCTGTCCACATTTAATGTATCCCCAAAATAAATTTTATAGCAGTTTTGCCCTAAAATCCATTATCCAACTAATTGAGCATACTATCTTTGTTTATTATCCCTCTTGAGTGTCTTTTAACTTCGAGAATTCTCCTTCACTCCTGTCTTTTTTAATTTTAATGACATTGACTTTTTTTGAAGAGTTCAGGAGCAGCATTGTCCCAGCTTCTGGATTTATCTGATTGGCTCCTCATAACTATTTTGAAACACTTTTGGTAAAAGTGATACCTAGGTGACAATCAGGCATGTTTTGCTGTTTCACATGAGAGGGCATACATTTTGTCTCTCCTCTTGCAACTGTTACACCTTTAAGTTTGGATTGTGCTGAACTATTTTAGGGATCGTTGGCACCAAGCCTTTCAGCCACTCCCCCTGGCATGCTGCTCTTTACACCGCTCTCTGGCGGGGCATGCCCCGCTGACAACCCTGGGGACCAGGTCAGGCCATCCAGAAATGACCAGTAAGGGTGATGCTGAAGTCTCTTTGGAATTACCAGTTTTGTATAATGACAAACTCTGAGTGAATCTATCCAGGAGAAAGGTTGATTGGCATCCTACTGAGAATGGCCCCATGAAGACTCACCCTCACGCCACCAGAGTCTTCCTATAAAGATAGCTTTCATATGAAGGCTATAATCCAATTATAGTACAAGAATATGGGGAAAGGGGCAAGGGAAGGGAGGGTAATGGTGGGATCACACCTACGGTGCATCTTAGAAGGGTACAGGTGAAACTTACTAAATGTAGAATATAAATGTCTTAACACAATAACTAAGAAAATGTCATGAACACTGTGTTAACCAGTTTGATCAAACTATATCAGATTGTATATGAAAGCAGCACATTGTACCCATGATTGCATTAATGTACACAGCTATGATTTAATTAAAAAAAAAGGAAAAAAAAAGATGGCCCTCCATGTCCTGGCCTGCTCTGGTTTCCCTGACCACATACTCTGAGTCTGTCCAATGACAGCATTGTCAAGGTTCCCATGTTTACCCATTTCTTCCAGAACTCCACTTATACTGTATAGTGTATGAATTTCACTTCCAGTGATATCCCTTTTCATTTCATTGCTGGCCAATTTTCTCTTTTGATTATCTGTTTTTATAAAATCATGCGGTTTTCACTGGAAGGTGAAAAAACAACACAAGCATATGTCTAGCTGTCTGTACTGAATAAGGGACACAGAGTGACCAGTCAAGTAGATTTGCAAAGAAACTCTGTAATTGGTCACTGATTATAATACATATCTGTTATTTATGTAGAGATTTGTGGATGAAGCTATAGCAATGTATAATTTTACTTTATACAAGTATTCACAATTAACATATCACGGTTACTAAAATCTGACTGTGTGGTTGGGGGGGACTGGGATTATTTCACTAAACTGTTCAATTCATGCATGTCAAAAGTGTGCAAAGTGAGACCATCGGTATGGTCTCAAAAAAAGTGGAGGGGCAAGAACAGAGCTCTGAGGCTACACAGGCAGGCACTGTCGGAGGCAGCTGTTGCTGGTAGAGCTGGAGGAATAAAGGGACGAATTTAAATGTTGCTCCTGGGGGAAGAAGAGAGGCTGCAACAACACAGCCCAAAAAGCAGCAAGGAACAGTGGGTCTCTGCGTCCTCCCTGCGCAGGGCTGACAGTCTTCCTGAGGCCCAGTGAGCGCAGCCTCCCGCCCGTGCAGCCTGGTGAGGAAGGAGGCTGGTGGTTCCAGAGCCGCAGCAGCACACAGCAGACAGAAGGAAGGCATTGCAGCTGAGACCTGAAGCTGGTCTCTCCGGGGCTGCCGCTTCTCACGCCTTCCGCCTTCCGCAGACGCAGGGCCCAGAGAGAAGCTGCCGTTGGAACAAAGCGACGAGCGGGCTCAGCAGTGGCAGGAGGACGCTCTGCTCTCGCTGCCACCTGCATCGGTGCCAACTGCCTCTTTGCAGTCTTGAGCCCCGAGGGACAGGAGTGAAGAGAAGACGAGGTGTAAAAACAGCGCAAATGTGACCTCAGAGGGGACAAGATTGTGAGAAGGAGTTTATGAATAAAGAGCACCAGCACCTGGCTCAGCCAGACCGTGTGTGCTGTTCCCTGAAAGCTGGCCCGCGGCCGTGAGCATTTACACCAGGGGGCCAAACTCCCGGGGCAGAGCCTGGTCTCTTCTGAAATGCCCTTGGCTGGACTTAGTCCCAGGAAAACACTGCTATCCTTTCCCTGGATCTTCAAGCTTTTACTCAGTTCTAACAACCAACTAGCTTACAGGCTCCCTCTCTTTTGCCCTAATAAGAATGCTCTGCCTGTGGATAACACTTCATGTCTTTGAAGTATCAAAGCTCCCAGAGCACGCTTGTTCCGTGCAGTAACGCGGTGAGACACGTGCAAACAGGCACGCAATTAGCCCCCATTTGAAGATGAGGAAAGAGAGACTCCAAGGTTTTAAGAAAGTCAGAGCCAGGGCTTTTCACTTCTAGCATCATGCTCCTTCCTCTCGTTTGACCTGCCCTCCAAACCTGGTCAGGATCACTCCTGAAAACCTCAGCCAGAAGCCCAGAAGAAGTTAATTTTTGCAGCTGAGTTTTCATCCTCACTTTTCTCTAGGTGGTTCACCTGGATAAGATCTTCCTTGCTAGAGATCCTATGTGAAATTTCTTTTTTTTTTTTCATACAGAGCCTCAAGCTGTCACCCTGGATAGAGTACTGTGGCATCACAGCTCACAGCAACCTCTAATTCCTGGGCTCAAGTGAGTCTCCTGCCTCTGCCTCCCAAGTAGCTGGGAATACAGGCGCCCGCCACAACGCCCGGCCATTTTTTGGTTGCAGCCGTCATTGTTGTTTGGCGGGCCGGGGCTGGATTCGAACCTGCCAGCTCAGGTGTACGTGGCTGGCACCTTAGCCCGTTGAGCCACAGGCACCGAGCCCCTATGTGAAATTTCATAGGATCTGTTGCAAATCTCGCCAATTTATTTACATCAGTAAAAGATAAAGATAGGTGGGGCCTGGTCCCAATTCTATTACTTTCTAAAAATATATATGCTTCATTTTGGCCTTCCTAAAGGGAGAACTCCTGATATTTTTACTTGTGCTGGAATTGTCTTCTGTGTCTTTATTCATCTTGAGTGATTGATACTTGATACATTCACTATGAATTACCTACATTTCTCGATCCCTATTATTTCTCTTTCAAATTAAATTCACCTAATTCTTAATTAGCTATTATCAGTGGAGAGCATGTTTGTTCTCAGTGGGAACATTTTCTGAAGCATGGATGTCAGTACCCAAGCAGAAGCTATTCACGGGACCTTTGGCTCTAGCGAGAAGCTTCATAACTGCCAGTCTAACCTCCTTTTGAACACAGAGGAAAGAGGTTGGGGTCACAAACTCAAAGTAATACCCCTCTGCCCTAAGCTCCAGATTGTCCCCAAAGTAGTTGGTCCCATTCTAAATAAGAAGAGAAGATCGCGATGATAATTTCAGAAAGAAGAAAAAAAGAAGCAAAATGATCTCTCTGTTCCCACGGGCAAAGAAAGCCACAGCGTAACTTTTCCCAACAATTTAAAACCCACAGCTTTACAGTTTCTGGAGGAACTGCCAGGGTGTCTGCAGCAGAGTCAGAAATAGAAGCCAGGTGTTGGCCTCTTGTTCTCCAGCTGCTGTCTCTGCCCTCCTACGTGATACAGGGTCATTTCTTTCCATGCACGACTCCTCCCGGCTCTGTGGTGGTCACACCTGAAGCCACGTGGTAACATGCTGCGTCTGCTGTATGGGGTTCCTACAGACAACGGGAAAGCTTTGCAATGTCTCCCTGCTCCCTGCACATGTGATAGAACTTCCACTGGGCGCTGCATTTTTCATTCAACATAGGTTTTGTCAAAGCATGTGCCCTATAATCAGAATAATTGCAGAGAAGACTTTGTTCTCAAACTCCCAGGTCAGGCCTTCCCCAAACTAGACTCGAAGGAAAGGAAAATATCTGCCTGCTGGACGTTCGGGTCCTGATGAGCTGCTCTTAGTGCACCTTTCTTTTTTTTTTTTTTTTGACACAGAGCCTCAAGCTGTCACCCTGGATAGAGTGCTGTGGCATCATAGCTCTCAGCAACCTCCAATTCTTGGACTCAAGCGAGTCTCCTGCCTCCGCCACCCAAGTAGCTGGGACCACAGGCTCCTGCCACAACGCCCGGCCGTTTTTTTGGTTGCAGCCATCATTGTTGTTTGGCGGGCCCAGGCTGGATTCGAACCCGCCAGCTCAGGTGTACATGGCTGGCGCCCTAGCCTGTTGAGCCACAGGCGCTGAGCCCTTAGTGCACCTTTCATTGCCAAGGGTGAAGAGCAGAGAATCAGACAGTCTGCTAAACACAGCTTTAGCAGAGATTTCTCACACCCGCTGACAGGCAGGGGTAATTTGCAGAGAGGGCATCGTGAGAGAATCCCCACTTCCTGCCTTTCCTCCTGCAAAGGGCATCACTGCTGGCCACACCCCTTTTCTGTATGCTTTCACACTAAATGCTCCTGGGTGCTGCTACATGTAATTCCCATCAAGATCACTCTCTCAATAGTAAAAATGCTTGAGTTTTAGGACAGGCAAGAATCTGAGGCTATTTGATCTAGTTCCGAGTAAAGTAGTCTCTAGAATAGAAGTGGCTGGAGCCAAACCTTGCTCCTTGGTTCCTACAATCATAAAGACTCTCTCAAACACACTTTCTCTAGGACATCTTTCTTTTCTACCTTGGTGATGTTTTCTTCTTAATTGCATAGTACTTTACTTATTTTTCTGTCGATACAAGGATGTATCCTCACACCAACCTGAGGTCCCACAGGATAGCAACCAGACTTAAACCCCTTTGCAGGCCTCTAGCGCAGACTTGAGCCAGTGGAAGTTGCCCCAGAAGTTCTCGTTAATAAGTGACGGATTGTGGCCTACTTGGAAATTGCCATCATTTTCTCTCAATTGCTTTCACTAAATTCTCTGCTTCTATTTTTACACTTTATATATTTATCTATTTACTTGGAGTATGTGTACCACTAAAAATGTGTCTTTCCAATTTTATCCATTCCTTGCTTAGAGTTTTATAAAGTATGTCCTTAATCTCGCTGCCCCTCCTCTCTATGACAATACATAAGCTTCTCGAACACAAAATCATCTTTGACACCAAAAAAATGATGAGTGTCTGCTACACACTAATAATTAAAAAACTTCTGCATGAATCATTGGATACTTCTAAGTCATCCTAAAATGTAAACTCTTGCTTTGTAATAGGAGAAGGGACAGCTTACCTACTGTCCTTTGTTTGTGGCCTTCTCCACGTTACTCAGCTGGAGGAAGGGAATGTAGGTTCTGTAAAATATCTCTCGCTGGAGAATCCAGATTGTCTATTAAAATGCCACAAATGTATACAATAATATGCACATGAACATTTGCATCACCAGGGACAATTCTTAGTTTCTTTTAACCAATCTTCTATGGTTCTCTTTGGATTTCTAAACCATTTAATGCCATTGACACATAGTATTGACACTAATAAAAATGCATCTATTCCTTTCTGTAGTTTTTAAAAAATATTCCTTTATAATCTGACCCCGGAGGTGCTTTCATGAGCACTCTGTTGAAAATGAGTACATTTGGAGCAGGAGGACAATGCTCTCAATCTCTGCAAGACATCCATCAATCATTTCACACAAAGGACAATTTTCAAGCTATATTTTTTTTCACTGCTTTGTTGTATGTTTGGAGTTTTACTCTGAAGTGTTTTCTTTGTTTTGTTTTTTGTAGAGGAAGGAGTCTGCTGAAACTGAATTTAAAAGAGAGTTGGGCTATTTTCTCTGGTAAATTTCATTTGGGTAAGGTCAGTGAGAAGCACCTGCTTTTCTTGAGCATTTGCATGAACAGCGGAGTTATGGATTTATTCCATACCTAATGTCAACACGTTGTCTCAAAAATGTCCGTAGGGAGGGCCCCTCATCATTTGTCGTCTGGGGCTGTCTGCTCTTCTGGCTACTCTGGAAGGCCATCTGGCTACTTAATAAAACCAGTACATCTCCTGGGTCTGTTCAGTGATGCCTACATGAAATTTAGCTTTTTCATAGTTTTTCTGAAATCTGTCCTGGACAAGAATACTGCCTGCTCCACAGAAAACTTCTCTCTGGTATTTTAGGTCTTAGAAGGTCTATGTGAAGGCCTTAGTGGTACAAGCATGAACATATAGAGTAATTAATGCACAGTAATTACCCCAGGGGTGGAAGCGGTAACATCCTGTTCCAGTATGTTGCAAGCAGAGTCTGTACTTTGTGTTCTTCTGTTCTTAACATGAACTCAACTCGTGGAGGACTAGACTGGCCTTGGAGCAACTGGTAACCCAGGGTGCTGATAATGTCTAAGGACTCTACAGGAGGCCTGGTTGTATGGGCCTCCTCAAGTTCCCTGTAAACCCTCTTCCTCTAAATCCAGACCGCAACTTGTCCAAAAGCTTGAGGCCCAAATGATTCAACTATATTCATCAGATATTTATTGAGTGCCTACTATGTGTGGGACAGTCGGCTAAGTATTAGGGAGACCATGAAAACTAAGAACTTTTCTGGGCCTTGGGAAACTTACCTTCTGCTGAGAAACGTGAAACAGACAAAACCATCAAATCAACAAATAAATAAATAAGACAAGCACTGCAGACAATATTACTGCCTCGCCTTCTCCTGCTCTCCCCTCTCAGCGTTCACCTCTCTGAACAGAGGGCTGCCTCCTGCCAACTTGCGACTGCCTGGCCCTTTTGCATGGCCTGGAGAGCATGCTGGGCCCGTGCAACAATCTGGAAGGGCCAGAATGTTCAGATGCCTCAATCAATTGCAACCGGAATTGAGAAATCAATGTTCTACCTTCCTCATCACTCTGGTGGAACAGCTCTGAGGCATGTTCTATACTGTTGTGAGGAAAAATTGTGAAAGATTTTGAACTGAGCAAAAGAGATCACTGGATGTTCTTTCAAGGGAATGTTGGGTGTGATTTCACAACCTGCGGGCCTTGTTTACCCCACAAGGATGTACAACTCTGATTGCCTCTGACTAGTTATTTTGTTTTCTATCTATAGAACCATCTGTTCACTTGTGCTGAAGCTGATGGGGGAGGAGAGGCAGAAAAGGGAGAGTGAAGAGGGTGCGGCAGGGCTGCCTCTGGGGTGACCCTCTTCCATGACTCCTGGAATCTTCTGTGAAGTTGCTAGGTCAAAGAATGCTCAGGTGTGCATCCATTTCTCACTTTGAAGGGGCAAAGCTTTATATAGGACATAAGGATAGAGCCCAAACTATAGGGATGTGGGGGTGGGGGGTAAAGAAACTATATAGGAACGTGGAGACAAAGAAGGATGAGGAAATCTTCATTTGGGAGCCTCAAAGCAAATATGATGAAATCTCTAAGGATGGTAAATTCCTAGCCAAAAAAGGAGGCCTCGAATTGGCTCGTGCACATTAATTTTTCTTCCCCAGTACACTTTTAAGAACTTTTAAGATGTCATTTGACACCTCCGTCTGCCCTATTCCAATGGCTTGTCCCTAGTCCTTGTTAAACTAGACTTGATCATTAGAAACCAAGGGGTAGTGGTACTTAAATAGCAGATTAATACACCATATCAATGCAGGCTTACTAACAGGAACACATTATTAACATATGGTCTATAATCTAACACCAGATGACAACTTGACAAATTATAACCCAAGGTAATGATAGAGGGGAAAAAAGGATTAATTTTTGCCATGCAAACAAGATCACTTTCAAGTGACTTGTGTGGAGGTTCAAAGGCTGTGGAATTTTCTAAACACTCTATGTCAACATTCCATGGAAGTAGGCCCATCAGGGGGAAACTGGCAGACAGGAATGTGTTAACCACAGAGCAAAGCCAAACTGCTGAAAAGATGTTTATCTTCTTATTTGAGAAGGCAGGCAGCAGCACCCATCCAATTTATCTAAGAAATTAATCAATTATAAGTGAAAATAGAAACAAGGCACAATCATGGTTTACCACTTTAGAGCTGGAATTACATCTGTCATAAATCTGTTTTACTCATTCTGGTTCTGCTTGTGATATTGACAAACCATCATCAAGTTGGAGTTCTCCCAAAACTGAACATTTTGGAGCCCAGACTATTTCTGCCTTGAATAAAAGGCAAACTTGAGAGCAACCAAACCATTGTAGAATCTTGTGATTAACAATATTCTCAGTAGATAGCAATAGAATAGAGCTCTCATCACTAAAGGAACATTTTAGCTTAAAAATCTAGTTGTTTCTAGATTTTAAAGTCCCTTGTTACCATTTGTGGAAAAATAAGCCAGTCTTGAGAACTGAAGATGGATGAGTTATATCAGGAAGAAATAGATGGTCTCTCTTTGTGAGATAGATTATTCTTAACTATGAATCCATGTAGAGGAATCTTAAGAAACTAGGAAAAATGTCTTGGCAAGATTGGATCTCACACCTCAGGATAACATATAACAGTGCTGGCTTCAAGAAAGCTTCTTTTTTTTTTTTCTTGTGAATCCTGTTTCAAAATTAAATATTTAGTCAGGCTGAGCAAGCACATGATACATCTCACCAATGGGTTGATCAAAAACCATGTGATCTAAAGAAATACGAATATCTTAAATCATCGGCCCCTCACTCAGAGCCCAGCACAAAGTAATATTCAATCAACTCTGTTGACTGACTGACAAACACAGCCTTATGTCGGGTCAGCTACGGACAGTGGGCGCCCCAGTCTGCTGTGCAGTCATTGTAGTCCCCTTCCTGGACTAGCTGAGAGGGAGGAAATATTTGGAATACAGCCAGCCCATTGCTAAATAAAGAACCATTGCTCTTAGTGGGGTAAAAACCACTCTTATCTTGTGCCAGGCCCTGTCACATTCTGGCATTCTTTCTGTCCCTTGGATAAACCTTGCTCTTCTCACCTCTGGACTTTTGCATATGTTATTCTGGCTGCCTTAAATTTCATCTGTCCTCCTCTTCAAGGCTCAGCTCAAGTGCCACTTCCTCGAGAGACCTTCTCTGACCTTCTTGACTAAGACAAACATCTTCACTCTAACTCTCCCAAGAACTGAGCGTTTCTCCTTTGTAGCACTCAGCACGGTTGTGACTTTGATGTCTGGGCTGTTACACGCATCACAGGAGGACTGCCCCTGTCCCCTCACAGCTCCATGAAGGCTGCGAGTGTGTCTGCATCTCCTTACCGTTGTATCTCTAGCTCCCAGCAAGGCACCTGACACTTAGAGTCTAAGCCATCTACCGTGGCCTTGATGCCCTTAAGAATCCCTCCCTTTCCCCACCAGGCTTTGTTTCCTAACTTTCACTTCTCTTCTTGGCAACTGTGCACTACTGTGGACCCTTCACTCGAGGTATCTTCAAAGCTTGTTGCACAAATGTTCCTTGGACCCCTGGCCTCCTTGTCTCTTACAAGAGCTCAATTTCTCCTTTGCTCAAGGAAATGTTGCTATTAGTCAGTGGTAACCAACTAGGTCAAATATCAATCAGATGTTGAATTTAATTCAAAAGCTGCAAATGCCAGTCATTTACGCCCACTTTCCCACCAGGATCTCTGGGCTTAGATCCCAGCAATGTCCTAAGAACAATTCTTCTCCCAGAGAGGCTAGGTTGTTTTTCTTTTTGTTATTGTTTGTTTTGTTTTTAATTTTTAGTTATCATGGATACATACAGTTATATGTAAAAAATTGAACTCATAGAGAAAGAGAGTAGAATGATGGTTACAAAGGGCTGGGGAGGGTAATGGGGAAGGGGATAAAAAGGGTGTGGCTAATGTGTACAGAACTGTGGTTAGATAGAAAGAAGTACATCTAGTGTTCAGTAGCACAACAGGGCAACTCTAGTCAACAATCATGTATTATATTATTTCAGAAAAACCAAAACATACTAATTTTAAATCCATCTGTTTCTCTGCTGGTAGTGAGCTGCCCTTGAAATCACTGCTGTCCTTCATTTACTTATTTGGCCAATAAAAATTAACTCCAAAAAGGGTCACTTACCGCCTTTTCCCTAGGGACTCTGAGGGCTCTTACCTGGCATTTAAGTAAGAATGTGTCACTTCTATCTAATGAATTAAAAATGAAATCTGTGCCATGTGTAAGAAGTAGAAAAACAAAAGCTTGGGTTCGTCTAATTCCCCTAATGCATGCAGAGTAACAGAAGCACTAAAACTCACAAGAGCACAAACCCCAGGGGAGAGGCAGGGTCACAGCCTTCTGATCCCTAGGTGAACCTCCCCTTTGCAACTTGGCTAAGTTGTGCATTGGGACAATTCACCCTCTTACTGATTGCTGTTTAATACCAGAAAGGAAAACTGACAGCAGCGCTTTGTTGCTTCAAGAACTCTTCTGAGCAACTTGAATTGCTATGGAGAACAACCTTGAGTTCTTATGAAGTCTCAGCGTCCAGTCCCTCCACGCGCTGATACTCACCTTACACATCTGGAATGAGTTGTCTCGGCCCCTTCTTTTTTCCTTTCTTTCTGAGTTAGATTCTTAGGCAGTGGTAGAGTGGGAAGGGGGAAGACAAGACACATGACTACTGTAATACTGCACAAAGCCATTTTTCACTCAGCACTCACGGAGTGAAATTATGCAAACAGACAGCATGGAAGGTGGGCAATCCACATCCTGACTGGTGAGCAGCCATCTTTCCACAGATGGCAGGACAGGGTCAGTGTTTAGCTAACTAAATTCTTTAATTTAGCTAATTAAATAATTTTTCTTAGAATTCAACTTTTTTAGAATTCATATTTGATAAGGTATCATATCTAATCATTCTTTTTAGAGTATTTAATTCATTTATTTCATTTTTAAGTAGGTGATTAGTCACAGGGCTCCATGAAAAGTGAGGAGAGATTCTCTCTTCTGTTTCTGCCCCCTATCTGTTGGGTGGATGTTCCTTCTCTATGATTCGATTGATTCCTAAAACCCTGGTTTTATTTGTCCTTTTACCTCCCATATTTTCTAGAGTGAAGCATTTTGAGACACAAAACATTATTCATGCTGTTGTTTACCTCACCTTGCATTGCGAATAGATTGCCTCACCTTAAATGATGCCAGATTGGACACTGGTCTGGCCCTTTCATTAGGTTCTTTTTTGGTGCTATACTCACAGCCATTTCCTCATTAATGATTCACCAAGACCTTTGGGACATAGCAGGTGGAGAAAATCTGTCCTTATTAATTACTACTTACTGATGTGTCTGAATCAATATTTTTATTTGTGATCACATAATGATTTTCTGAATGGTTATTCTTTTCTTGTACATCCATTGACACCTTTCTGTAAAGGAGAGCTTTCTCCTTCCAATTGGGACAATTTGGTAAACTTGAAGTATAATTCTTCTTAGAAAGACAGAATAAATGTTTAATTTTCATTTTTAATTACCAATTGTCAAACTTGATGTGGTTCAATAGTGGTGACCATTTTTTTTTCTTTCTCTTTCAACATTTTTGTAAACTCATAGATTCTCAGAGACTGAATGGTTGTATTTTTTCTGATGCTCCAATTGTTGAATTTTTGGCTAGTTGGAAGCCCAGCAAGCTAGATCCTATACCATTTGATAAGGGCCCATTAATCCGTGAATGCCCCTTTACTCATCATCCTGTGCTCTTCCTGCCCCAAACCATAAAGCAGATGTTTCTTAAGGAATTCTGACTTTATCATAATGATAATAATGATTTATTTTTAATGATACTAAAAACCAAACTCTGGGCATGAGAGGTGTGGATACTCCCAAGGTGACCCTCTTTCTAAGCAACTTCAGTTCTAGGTAATAAATAATTTGTTTTGTAAATTACTAGTTCATATTCATATTTCAGTTTATTTTTAATATTGTATTATGTTTACTTAACACCTTTGATTTTATAACTGGAACCTTCTAACACCCTTTAAAATTTACATAATTTCTCGCCTATTTTATATAAATAAATATAAATCATTTCTAAATAACAATACTATTTATCATTGCTAATGAAACTTATTGTTGGCTTTTGTGTACAGAAAGTACCCCACCAAAAGTATACCCTCTATTTCATTTTTCTCCACCTCCTATAACTAATAACTTTTACTAAATATTGGTTTATATTGTAAAGAATAAAGGAATCACTAGTTATATTCCAAAATATTGCTTTTGCAATTATGAGCAAATATATATGTATATATGCTCTTATTGCCTCATATTCTTACAGTATCATACTACATAACTGTTCTGCCTCTTGTATTTTCATAGTACTATGTCCTAGAGATTTCTCTACTCTTCATATTATACACAGCAATCTGTTTCATTCTTTATTATTATTTTTTTATAGCTGTAGCTTACTACATCCTGAGAAGGTATAATACGTTACTCAACCAAATACCCTGTTGCTGTTCCTTGGGTGGTTTCCAACCTTTGGCTATTACAAACAATGTCGCAATGAATAACTTTCTGTATTTATCACTTTGTACTTGTACAGAGATATCTGCAGGCAAGATTCTTAGCAATGAGATTTCTGAGCTGGGGTGAAGGCATCTGTAATTTTGATAAATCAAACTTATTCCACTTGAAGGTTATTGAGGTTAGTGTGTGAGATTGTCTATTTCCCAACAGTCTCCCCAACAAAACATGCTCTTTGGGAGTTTCTCTCCAAGGTAAGTGTAAAATGCTAGCTCAGTGCTTTTCTGAATTTCTCTTGTTACAATTGAGGTTGTACCTCTTTTCATTTGTTTATCTTCTTGTATCTGTATGTGAACTGTTCGTGCCTATGTATTTTTATTATCACTGGAATTTTTTAACCTTGATTTCTAGATACTCTTTGTGTCTCAGGGAGATGAGTCCTGCATCTGTGATATGAGCTGCAAATACTCTTCTAAGTTTTTGCTCTCTTTACAGTGTCTGATCTCATTCTAAATTTTTATTAATTATGTAAAATGTACAATCTTTCTTTTAAAAACACGATTCTGGTTTCTTATCACTATTCAAGTCACACAAAGTGGCTCGATTACAATTCCAATGTGTGTTAACAAAATTTGGGGAAAGATGTCTGACTTTTATCATTAATAGAATATTACTTCAAACCTTCTATGATGTTTTAAAAAAAATCGTGTGCAGAAATAATCCTATATCCAGAAAGAGTAAACGGTCACAGGAGAGAGTTGTGTTCCACAAAAGGATATGTAAAATTTTACAATTCATGAAACAATGAGGCTAACATATTAGTAAGGGTAAGAAAAAAGCCCAACTCTTCAAGACAAGGACAATTTTCTCCCATAACCAAGTTACTTCTAAATATCATTCCTTCATTTAGTTTTTGCACAAACACCGTTGGACACCTTTTTCTGTCCCTAAACCATCTTCAACCATGCCAAATAAATCAACCAATTCTCCTTTAACCTTTCCTCTAGCTGAGTATTCCTTCAGCCTGCCATCCCCAGAAACATGTCCTTCAAATCTAATGAAGTAAACCCAAAACTTTTTTTAACCAAAAAAAAAAAAAAAAAAAATAAAAGAAAGAAAGAAAGCTTTCAACTTGTTTGCACCATGTCCGGGTGAGGTCAGCATGGATGCCATCATCCCTGTCATTTTAGCAACAGGCAGCTCTAGTACAGACTCAGCATCTTTGCCCAAGGCCAGAGGATAAGTCAATTACAGGGCTGGACTCAGACAGGAAGAACCCTGGGCCTGAGCCTTGGATTCAGGCAGCCAGGCGTGGCAACTTAAGAATCTTTTTTTGTTGTTGTTAAACAAGTTTCATGTCCTACAAAAGATTAAGAGGATGGAGAAACTGCACCTGCTAAAGAAAAGGTCTCTTCTTTCACCTTCACACCTCACACCAGTAAGGCCACCGACACTGAGCCACCATGAAAGGAGATGGACCTGCTCCCTCCTCTGCTCATTTTTTTCCAAGTGGTGGATGTGTCCATTTCCGAAGTCACCACAGGATTGACATCTCATATTTGGTCCCCCCAAAACCTGTCTCTAAACTCATGCTTCCCAGTTCACCACTGGGAATACTTGAACTTAGAAAATGTCTAAGGGGGAATTGCTGGGTTCCTCAGTTTTACCCTCTGTAAGAGAAAAAGTCTTTGGCCACTCCCTGGCCAATGTCCCCCAGCAGCTGTTCACACGTTCTTTTCCAGAAGAAAAGAGCGGCTCCTCTCTGTAGTTGATCTGGGCACAGGGGCCCCGACAGCCCGCTGTGTAGGCAAGTGTTCTTAAGAAACAATTCTTGGCAGCAAGCAAAATTTCCATAAAGCTCCTAAATACAATAAAATGTAATTAAAGTGCCAGGTTGAGTTCGTTCCCTTTTGAAGTTTCACACTTGCATAATAAACCAAGTCATGAACTAGGACTTGAATTGAAGATTTTATTCCTTTTTACAGATTAATTCTCATTAATTATCTACTTGACCCCTCCTGTTCCAGAGAAGTAAGTACCTGCTGCACCATAATTTGTGCTGATAAAAGGCAGTAAAGATGAACTCATCTCTGGAAATAGAGTCTCACATACTGGATGTCACTTTGCAGCCAGAGAAAATTAGAGCCTTTGTTTAGAAATCACATTCTCATAGCCTCAGACGACCTCAGAAATGAGGTATGGTCTGCATTTTCGTCTCTTGTATCTCTGAGCATTTTAGTTTTAATTTAATTTTAATTTTAATTTTATGTTAAGTGATCAGTCTTCTGATGAAAAAAGTGGCCCCTTGGACAGCAGGTTTCTCACTAACCTGGGGGTTCACAGGTCTTAAAACCACAGAAGCAGCCGTGTGAGATGGGAGGGGACAGGTGTTCTGCACTGGGGTGGAGAGGTGGGGTTTTAGGGCTTCCTTTCACCTTATCACGCAGTTTCACAGGCCCATTAATAACAACATGGACAAAGAAGGCTTTTCATTGAGACCAGTAAGAATGTACTAACACACAGGCTATGTCACAAAGACTGACCACCTGTGACTCAAAATCAGTGAAAGCTCTGTGTATGAACTCTTGCTGAGTCTTTGTGCTGACGAATAATTTGCTTTGTGTCAGGGACATTCATTGGCATGTACCTGTGTGTGTGTGGGGGGACATCTATTGGTGTGTACCTGCGTATGTGGGGGGGGACAATTATTGGCATGTACCAGCGTGTGGGGGGGGACATTTATTGGTGTGTACCTGCGTGTGTGGCGGGGACATCTATTGGTGTGTAGAGGGGGGACATCTATTGGCATGTACCTATGTGTGTAGGGGGGGACATTTATTGGCATGTACCTGCGTGGGGGGGGACATTTATTCGTGCATACCTGCGTGGGGAGGGACATTTATTGACGCATACCTGCATGTTCATGTGTGTTTATGCTGTCTGTCTGCAAGTCGCTTATGTGTCCTCACTTCCTGTGCTGTGGAGACCGAGACCACTGTGAAGACAGAAATGATACAGGATATTGAGAGGACAAGAAAAGGATTGTTCAGAGAACCAGAAATGGGTCATTGGTAGAAAGAGGCAGTTGAGGAAAGGGCTTACACGGAGCTAAACTGATGTTTTAAAAAGGGGACAAAAGAAAGTATGAGGGATGAGAAAAGCCACCAGTGGTTTTTAGTCATTAATTCTTAGCTTTGGCAAAATAGTTGGGCTTGAACAAAAACAAGAAAGACAAGAGCATCACACAGAAGGAGGATAAAAAATTAGCAGCGCTGAAGGTGAACAGCAGAGTCACCCAGAAAACAGTTTGACCCGATCAACATTTTACTGTGTTCCTGAGGGGAAGTACTACTGTCCAAAGTCTCAGGGATGAGATGCCTTGACTGCCTTTCTCTGTAGTAGCCTCCCTTCATGGTTGCCTCCCTCTGATCCTCCCACCTTCTGTACAGAAATAGTTCTTTTTCCATCCCTGTAGAGCACAGGGAATATGGCCTTGCTTAGCATTCATACACCATGGCACTCATTCAAACTGTTGTCTTGGTATGGAAGGACTTTTCAGCACTTTGCAGTGTTTTAACTACATCCTGCCCCACAATTGGTGGGTTACACATTGAACAAGACATCCATTTATTTATTTCTAGAACATGCTCTTTATGGTCACCACCACTCATCCTTTTTTAATCCTTTGAGTCAGCTTCTGTCCTCATATCTTGGCAGAAACAATTTTTCATTAGAATGGCCAAAGGACAGATCATCGTATCTGGGGAATTTACTTTCCAGGGACATTATAGTCAGGGATGAACCAAAGACTCGAACTTGGTGGGCCTCTTGCCATCTAATAATAAGTTTCTCATAGGGCAGTGGTGAGGATTAAATGGGTTAACATATTCAAATTACTCAGAAGAGTATATGGCATGTTTTATATTTTCAATTTTCATACTAAATTTTATTTTATATGTGAACATCTGTGAAATTAAAATGTGTTTGGCATTTTGGGGAGTGTACTTTTCAATCTTAAACTTGACGAAAAATGTTAGTAAATTCTCGACAAATGTTATCTCCTCCTATATCTCCTGCTCCTTCTCCTCTGACTTCTACTTAACATCCCAGCACTGCCAGGCATCACTGGGCATCTCAGGATGAGAAATGCACAGAATATCATTTCCTCAGGTTGCACAGCCAGGCTATTACTTTTCTCCAAAAGCTCAGGGAATAACAGTCCCTGGTCATTCATTTATTCCCAATAGGGAAGGTCATGCTCATCTATGTATGGGCACAACAGATATCGTGAGTCCACTATGTGCCCCCAACTCTGCCATTCAGCCAAGACTCTCCTTGCCTTGGAGCAGCTCCCAGTGGAACAGAAAGAACCCTAGAAAACAAACAACAGGCGACTGTATGCCACATTCCCTCCCACATACGACCATCACCAGCATCTTGTCTACCTCAAAGAGGAACTTACATTTCCCTATTAAACGTAAAGAACAAATCCAATACCACAATAACGAAGATTTATTTAGGTACTGTGAGGAGAGTGAGAAAGTGTATGCTGAACCACAAAACTCAGCAACGATCCTAAGTAGACCTCTCCAATTTCCTCCATATAATTGCTTCAATAGTCAAACTTTATTTTCCTCAAAACCTTTTCCCCATTAACCTTTTCCAACTACCATTTTCATCTCAAGGATAGACACACCCCCAATCACACTTCTGTGCCAATACACACACATGACCACACAAATACGTATACACACATACACACAAACACACACTTTCCCCTACATCTATCCTTTTTTTCCCTTTTCTTTTTTAACTTTATTCAAATTAATAAGAGGGTACCATATTTAGGTTAGATCATTCTCACTTCCAGAGTAAAGTTCCATTTGTAGAAGAGCCTCTCACTCAGGGGGATATTATCCACCCTCACCATGTACACGTTAGGTGAGATGTCACCTTAGGTGAGATCCTGCCTCATGTCCTCCCTCCCCCATTCCTCCTCCCTTTATCCCTGAATTGGACTGTAATAGTGTTTTATTGTTCTTAACAATATGTAATTTTTAATATATTGATTTCATATTAATATGGAGTACACTGGATATTTATTTTTCCATTCTTGTGATACGTTACTAAGAAGAATATATTTCAACTCCATCCAGGTAAATGTAAAGGATGTAAAGTCTCCATCTTTGTTAATGGCTGCATAATATTCCATGGTTTACATATACCACCGTTTGTTGATCCATTCATGCGTAGATGGGCACGTAGGTTGCTTCCACAACTTGGAAATTATGAATTGAGCTCCAGTAAACATTCTAGTGCAAATGTCTTTGTGGCAAGATAATTTTTTTTCTTCTGGGTAGATACCTAATAATGGGATTGCAGGATCAAATGGAAGGTCTACTTTTATATCTTTGAGGATTCTCCATACTTCTCTCCAAAAGGGCTGTATTAGTTTGCAATCCCACCAACAGAGTAGATATGTTCATATATCTAATCTAGCCTTTTTCTAATACAAAGACCTTTACTTCATTTCTCTCTAAACTACTTACATCATCACAGCCATTCCCCTCCCGCCTCTCCACTTCTTGGTGTTCACCTTCCTTGGTGCATTCTAGGGCTCTAACACAACATAAATGTGTGTGTGTGTGTGTGTGTGAATATGTGTGTGTGAGGGGGGGAACAGGACAGTATAAGAAAATATAATAAGTGACAATACCACAGGGGGACACAGGACAATGTGAGAGCAAAAGCCAATAAGAGCAGCCCCTCACCTTAATCCCAGAGAAGGGACAGAGTTGTACCAATGGTTCTCAGGACTGGGAAATGTCTGGAAACATACACAACTAACACTAGGGAGGAGAGATAAGGATTGCTGCTAAACATCTTACAATACAAAGGAAAAACTCCACAATAAGGAACTTCTGGCCCTTGATGTCAATGGTGATGAGGTTGCACAATCCCAAGTTATACACTGTGGGAAAAATGACAGGCGATCATAAGTGGATGAAGAAGATTCCATCAGAAAAACTTGTATGGAAGAGTTTTAGAAGATCATTTTGACAAAAGAGTGAGAACTGTTTTAAACATTTAGAGGGATTTCATCTCTATTTAGCATGCAGAAGGTCACTCAAAAGCCAGATAATTTACAAAGTCACTGTCATTTTAAGCCTGCCAGAAAGCTGAGACTGCCAAGTAACAAAGTGAGCTAAAATCCTGAAGGGGTCACATGCCTCCTGAGAGATGGGAACCCTGGCTATTTTCATCTTTGGCAGAACACAGAAAGGAAGAAAACACAGTCATAGATGTGGGTAAGAAGAAAATAGCTGAACTTTCAATGAACTTTTGGAGACTAACTATGAGCTTACTATCCAAGCTCAGAATCCTTGAGAACCCCAGAGCAAGAGAGGGGTCTGCGCTCATCCTGTACACTCTTTTATATAAGTCTTCACACTATTCTTATGAGAAATGTGGTAAGTGGGGCAGAACTGAGAAAGTCCTCCTCCTAAAAGCAAGCACAATGGCTCTGCTATACTTTGACAGTGAAATGCAAAGCTTCTCAAACTCAGAGCCTTACACTAAGCATGGGGCAAAGACAAAGGGGAAAGAAGTAGAGTGAGGTCTGCTCCTGGGTATTGGTGCACCCTGCCCCCTCCATGCTGAAGGAAGTGCAAGAATCTTTTTTTGCAGTTTTTGGCAGGTGCTGGGTTTGAACCTCCAGCATATGGGGCCGGTGCTCTACTCCATTGAGCCACAGGCACCACCTGGAAGTGCAAGAATCTTAAGAACAACCATCCAGAGACTCTTGCTGATCAAGACAGACACCTTTGAATCTAGAGGAGGAATAAGAGGGCTGAGAGAGAAGTCCTGAGATACAGACGCTTAGAGCGGGCTGAAGTGTTAGGATAAGGCAGAGGAGCTTAGACAAATTCTCCAGGCATTAAGATCCTAAACCCGGCTAATGTAAAGTTATAATCCCAAATTGGGTTTTTTTTTGTAGTGAATTTAATGTAACTTAAGCAAAAACTCATACTGAGTCAAATAAGTAAATTGACTCAAATTTCAATACTAGTGACCTGAAAGAAAAATAAATGTGCTTTTTCTGCACATAAATGTAATCTACCTCATGCCCTGCTGTTCCTACATATTTCTGAGTTTCAGTAAAAAAAAAAAAATTACAAGCATTTTTTCATATGTCTGTAGGCCGTGCACCTATCTTCTTCAGAGAAGTTTTTCTTTAGATCCCTTGCCCACCCTGAGATAGGATCACTTGTTCTTTTCTTGCTAATACATTTGAGTTCTCTGTGGATTCTGGTTATTAAACCTTTGTTGGAGACATAACCTGCAAATATCTTCTCCCATTGGGAGGGCTGCCTACTACTTACTGTGTTCTTGGCTGTGCAGAAGCTTTTTAGTTTGATCAGGTCCCAGTAGTGTATTTTGATCCTGCTTTAATTGCCCGGGGAGTCCTCCTCATAAAATATTCGCCCAGGCCAATTCCTTCAAGAGTTTTCCATGTATTTTCTTCTAGTATTTTTATTGTTTCATATCTTAAGTTTAAATCTTTAATCCAGTGAGAGTCTATCTTACTTAAAGGTGAAAGATGTGGGTCCAGTTTCAGTCTTCTTCACCCAGCACCATTTGTTAAATAGGGAATCTTTTCCCCACTGAATGTTTTTCATTGGCTTGTCAAAGATCAAACAACAGTAAGTAGCTGGGCTCATCTCTTGTTTCTCTATTCTGTTCCATACGTCTACCTCTCTGTTTCTGTGTCAGTACCATGCTGTTTTGATCACTATCAATTTATAGTATAGTCTGAGGTCTGGTAGTGTGATTCCTCCTGCTTTGTTTTTATTTCTAAGTAATGTCTTAGCTATTCGAGGTTTTTTCTGATTCCATATAAAACAATGCATTATTTTTTTGAGATCTTTGCTCATCATCCTTAATCATCAGAGAAATGCAAATCAAAACTACTTTGAGATATCATCTAACTCCAGTAAGATTAGCCCACATCACAAAATCCCAAAACCAGAGATGTTGGCGTGGATGTGGAGAAAAGGGAATACTTCTACATTGCTGGTGGTAATGCAAACTAGTACAGTCCTTTTGGAAAGATATTTGGAGAATACTTAGAGATCTAAAAACAGAATTGCCATTTGATCCTATAATTCCTCTACTAGGTATATATCCAGATGACCAAAAATGTTTCAATGTTTTCTTTCTTTACTGTCATCTGATACCCAGATGATCACATTATAACAAAGATATCTGTATCAGAATGTTTATTGCAGCCCAATTCATAATTGCTAAGTCATGGAAAAAGCCCAAATGCCCATTGACCCAGGAATAAATTGTGGTACATGTATACCATGGAATATTATGCAGCCTTAAAGAAAGATGGAGACTTTGCCTCTTTCATGTTTACATGGATGGAGCGAGAACATATTCTTCTTAGTAAAGTATCTCAAGAATGGAAGAAAAAGTATTCAATGTACTCAGCCCTACTATGATACTAATGTATAGCTTTCATATGAAAGCTATAACCCAACTACAGAACAAGAATATAGGGAAAGGGGCAAGGGAGGGGAGGAGGGGGAGAGGATGGTTGGAGGGAGAGTAATTGGTGGGACCACACCTACAGTGCATCTTAGAAGAGTACAGGTGAAACTTACTAAATGTAGAATATAAATGTCTGAACACAATAACTAAGAAAATGCCACGAAAGCTATGTTAACCAGTTCAATGAAAAATTTCAAATTGTATATAAAACCAGCACATTGTACCCCATGATTGCATTAATGTTAACAGCTATGATTTAATAAAAAAAATCACAAGACACAAAAACAAACAAGAAAAAAATTACCAATTGACAAGAGAGGAAGCAGTCAATGGTATCAGATCTAGAGGTGGCCGTGCAGGAGTAATGGGAGAGAAAATTTAATATAACCATCATAAATATGTTAAAGTAGTCTAGAAGAAAAGATAGCCCTCATAGGTGAAGAAATTTTAGGGAAAAGATGATAAGTATAAAGGAGATATAATCCTAGAAATGAAGAGATAGTATGAGAGATGAAGAATTTCTTTATAAACTACACAACTGGATTAGATAATTTGAAGAATCAGTAATATGAAACCTAGTCAACAGTAATTATAAAACTGAAATACAAAAGAGAAAATTATAACAAGTGGAATGGAACATCCTTCATGTGTGAGATGATTGATTAAACAATCTGTCATATTTACTATTGGGGTTCCAGAAGGAAAAGGAAAGAAAATAGACAGGATTTTCTAAAACACTAAAATACAGTAAATCCCAGATCCAGAAATCTTAGAGAACGCCAGGCATGATAGATACAAAGAAAAACAAACCTAGGCACATCATAGTTAAATTGTTGAAACCAAAGGTAAAGAAAACATTGAAAGCAGTGTTCACGCACATGTCTTATAGTGATACTTACCAACTCTTCTGAATTTTGGTTGGATTTAACTTAAAATAATTTGGAAATTTTTAATCAATATATTCAACCAATGGAGCATGAAATGTTTTCAAAGAAGCAAAGGCATAAAATTTGTTAGTATAAAATAGAAAGTGTAAATTTATTAAACACTGATAGTGAGAACAGCGAATAAGGTTTAGCTTCAAAATTCTTTAATTGCTTTTGATAGTATCTCAAGTTAAGGGAAGGCTCTTTTGTTGGACCTATTTGTTTTTGGGAGGGTGTTTTATGTTGTTTGTTTGGTTTTTGTTTCTTTTTAAGATAGGGGCTTCCTGTGTTGACCAGACTAGAGTGTCAGGGTATCAGCTTAGCTCACAGCAACCTCAAACTCTTAGACTCAAGAGATCCTCCTACCTCAGGCTCCAAAGTAGGTGGGACTCCAGGTATCCACCACAAAGCCCAGCTAATTTTTCTATTTTTAGTAGAGACAGGATGATGCTTTGCTCAGGCTGGTCTCAAACCCCTGAGCTCAAGTAATTCTTCCATCTCTGCCTCCCGGAGTAATAGGATTACAAATTTGAGCCACCTGGCCCAACTTGTGTGTGTGTGCTGGGCTATTTGTAATTGGATAAGTTTATATTCTCTACCTCAACATAAGGAAAGCTTATGGTTGTCATTATCTATATCCCCACAAAATAATAGAGACAAATTCTATAACGTTTGTTTAAAATGCTTGTCAAAAGAATGTCCTAAAGTGGAAACAAACAAAACAAAAACCCACTGCCCACAGTTCTGCCACCGTGGAGGGTGTGAACCAGTGTGGCAACATAGAGGAATTGGCAGAGAGTTCCAAGATCGACGCTGGTAAGAGTCAGTAAAATGATGGTAAAATGTTTATTGCAGGCTTGAGCTGGGATACAAGCAAGCAAGACCTGACTATTTGTGTCGATTTGGGGAAGGTGCAAACTGCCCAATTGAAACATCTAGTCCCTGGAAGATCAAGAGGATTTGGATTTGTGCTTTTCAAAGATGCTGCTAGTGTTGATCATAAGGTTTTGGAACTGAAAGAACACAAACTGGATGGCAAATTGAGAAACCCCCAAAGAGCCAAAGCTTTAAAAGGGAAAGAGGACCCTAAAAAGTTTTTATGGGAGGATCGAGCCCAGATACTTCTGAAGAACAAATTAAAGAGTATTTTGGAGCCTTTGGAAAGATTGAAAATATTGAACTTCCCGTGGATATGAAAACAAATGAAGGAGAGAATTTTGTTTTGTTCCATAGACTGATGAAGAGCCAGTAAAGAGATTCTTAGAAAGCAGTTGTCAGACAGTCCTGTGGCTTAGTGAGTAGGGCACCAGCCCCGTATACTGAGGGTGGTGGGTTTGATCCTGGCCCCAGCCAAACTGCAACAAAAAATAGCCGGGCATTGTGGCAGGAGCCTGTGGTCCCAGCTACTTGGGAGGCTGAGGCAAGAGAATCATCTAAGCCCAGCAGTTGGAGATTGCTGTGAGCTATGATGCCACAGCACTCTACCAAGGGTAACAAAGTGAGACTTTGTCTCTAAAAAGAAAAAAAAATAGAAAGCAGTTGTCATCAAATTGGTTCTGGAAAGTGTGAAGTCAAAGTTGCATAGTCCAAAGAGGTATATAAGCGACAACAGCAACAACAGAAAGGAGGAAGAGGTTCTGCACCCAGTGGATGAGGGGGTAGTAGGGGTAGAGGCTGAGGTCAGGGCCAAAAGTGGAACCAAGGATTTAATAACTGTTATGATCAAGGATATGGAAATTACAATAGTGCTTATGGTGGTGACCGTAACTATGGTGGCTATGGCAGGTATGCTCATACTGGGCATCTCTATGGGAACTGTGGATATGGACAGGTCTACAGACTACAGTATAAGGCATCTCGAGGGGGTGGCAATCACCAAAACAATTACCAGCCATACTAAAGGAGGTCATGGGAGAAAACAGGAAATGCTAATGTAACTTATCTTGCAGGACATCAGCAAAGATTGGTCTTCTGTTGATCTAAGATGGTTCCTTTGTAAAAGACTTTCTAGTGTACAAGACACAACTATGTCCAACTGTATATAGATGCCAGTTAGTTTTCTTTGTTTTTACTTTGTCCTTTGCTCTCTGTGTTATGACTCAATGTGGATTTATGTTGATGTGTATTTTATTTGTATGATTTCATGTTGAACCTCAAATAAATATGAACTATATGACAAAATAAATGCTTCCTATGTGACAAAAAAGAGTAAATATTAAGCTTATATTTTAAATAATTGAAAGTCTTGGTGGCACCTGTGGCTCAGTGGGTAGGGTGCCAGCCCCATATACGGAGGATGGCGGGTTCAAACCCAGCCCCGGGCCAAACTGCAACAAAAAAATAGCCGGGCATTGTGGCGGGCGGCTGTGGTCTCAGCTACTTGGGAGGTTGAGGCAAGAGAATCACCTAAGCCCAGGAGTTGGAAGTTGCTGTGAGCCGTGTTACACCACAGCACTTTACTGAGGGTGATAAAGTGAGACTCTGTCTCTTGCCAAAAAAAAAAAAAATTTAAAGTCTTAGAAAAAAAGACATTTCACATACAGGAAACTGATAAGGATGAGCGTTGACTCCTTCTCAGAAACAACGGAGGCCAATATCCCAAAATACCATCTATACTGTACTTAAAATGCTGAAAGGGAAAAAGAAAACCTATAAACTCAGACTCTACAAATATATCCTTCACATCTGTCAAAAGAAAAAGTAAAAAAATAGATATTTTAAGAAAGAGGAAAATCAAAATAACTCATTTCCAACCGGCTTGCATTTCATGAAAAACCAAAGGAAGTTCTTTGGCTGAACGGAAGTGGTGCCGGGTAAGAAGCCCAGTTCTGCAAGAAGAAACAAGGAGCACCAGGAAGACTGAGATGTTCCAAATGGAAAGGACCTTTTGTTTGTTTATTTATTTATTTATTTAATTTTATTAAATCATGACTGTGTGCACATTAGTGCAATCATGGGGTACAATGTGCTGGCTTCATATACAATCTGAAATATTTTCATCCATCTGTTCGACATAACCTTCATGGAGAAAGGACCTTTTAAAAAGTATTCATACCCTTATATATCAATAAAATGTTTCGAGGACTACTGACTTTAAGATTTTTTTAAATGGAATGTAATTTTTTGTGGCATATATGGAAACATAAAAATGTGGCAAAGGACACAAAGGGTGGGTAGCTTGTAGTCGAAAGGATACTGTGGTGAGGTTCTTGTGTTTTTATGCTATAACTGACCACTTTTGAAGATAGTCTCTGATAACTTAAAGGTGCATATTGAGAATTCTTATGTAACTACTAAAACATTCAACGCAAAGAGGCATAGCAAACAATCAATGAAATGAAATACTAAAAACACGATATTCACCCCAAACTACAGGTCCAATGGCAGGGGTAACCTAAAAAAATAGTAACTCCTAAGTACAAAGAGGAGCTGGAAGAGCTGGGAGTATGGTACATGAGAGTACAAAATGTACAACCACACTGGAAAAGTCCTCAGCGCTTTCTTAAAAAATGACAATCCCAGCAATTCTAAACCTAGATCTTTATCTCCTCTCCAAAAAAGAACACCTAAAAAAAAACAAACAAAAAAGAATATCCATATCAACAAAAATTCTTATAGAAGAATGTCCATATCATATCAGCTTTATTTATAATATTCATAATAGCAAAAAACCTGGAAATTGCCCAAAGTGTTCATTAAAAAGAGATTGGCTAAACACATTATGGTATGTTCTTTCAATGGAAGACTAAGCTACTAATGAACATGACATCATGAATGATGTTTAAAAATATAACCTTGGGCTCAGTGCCTGTGGCTCAACCGGCTAAGGCGCCAGCCACGTACACCTGAGCTGGCGGGTTTGAATCCAGCCCGGGCCCGCCAAACAACAATGATGGCTGCAACCAAAAAATGGCTGGGCATTATGGCGGGCGCCTGTAGTCCTAGCTACTTGGGAGGCATAGGCAAGAGACTCGCTCGAGCCCAGGAATTGGAGATTGCTGTGAGCTGTGATGCCACAGCACTCTATCCAGAGTGACAGCTTGAGGCTCTGTCTCAAGAAAAAATAAATAAATAAATAAATAAATAAATAAATAAATAAATAAATAAAAATATAACGTTGACTGGGCACAATGGTTCACACTTATATGTATAATACTGGCACTTTGGGAGGCTGAAATGGGAGATTACTTGAGGCCAGGAGTTTGAGACCAGCTTGAGCAAAAGGGAGACCTCCAGTCTCTACAAAAACAGAAAAATTAGCCAGGTTTAGTGGTGTGTGCCTGTTGACCCAGCTACTTGGGAGGTTGGGGCAGGAGAAGTGCTTGAGAGCAGAAGTCTGAGGTTGCCATGAGCTACAATGATGCCACTGCACTCTAACCCAGGCAACAAAGACCCCGTCTCAAAAAAAAAAAAAAATATATATATATATATATATATATACACCCACACGCAATAAGTCAGACACAAAACAGTATATATTATGTGCTTCTTTTTACATGAAGTTCTAGAATATGCCAAACATCTACTGTAATAGAAATGAAATCAGTGGTGCTTCTGGTGGTGAGATAATTTAATGGAGAGAGGTATGAGGACACATTTTAGAGGGATGGAAATGTGTATTTTTTTCCCCTGACAGAGGTGAGAGATAATTTATCCAAACTGATCAAACTACACAATCATGATGTAGGCACTGAGGATGTATGTGTAACTAAATTATATCTTAATTAAAGGAACTGAAGTTAGTGAGATCAGTTAGGAGGCTGTTGAGTACAGGCAGTCCCCGGGTTACAGACAATCCGATTTAGAGCATTTTGTACTTAAGGACAGGTTTCCAAGGTTTCCCAGAAGAATAATTCATGATTAAATTAATAATTCAGGAACTAGTTTCTCCCATGCCTTTAAACATACCCACAGGGTGTAGTTCACTGTGTCTCTTCGTTTATAGGGTCACTATGCACAGCATCCCTCTCACTTTCATTGTAACTTTTTAAATCTAATTTTGTATGTTTGTGTGACCATCCTCACGACTGTGCCTCCAAAGCAAAAGTCCAGTGCAAGCCCAGCGCTGCATCAAAGAGAAAGGTGATTACAATGGAAATGAAAATTTGTAGTAACTAAGCCTTAGGAGGAAGGCCAGATACCATCGTAAGGAAAGCATAGTCCAACTTTTTGGTTCCTCTGGGCCTCATTCAAAGAGGAAGAGTTGTCTTGGGCCACACATTAAATGTGCAAACACTAACAGAAGTGCCGAGCATGATTTTTGTGATATCCATCACCACAGATAGGCAAATCGTCCTCACATAATAATCCTAATTATTCATCAGCCTATTCAGAGAAGTTTAAAATGGTCAAGCAGGTTCCAAGTTTGTGATCACTAGTATGAAAAATGTAAATACCTAAGTAATAAAACATTAATTAGGATTCTTTACAAATTTTTATTCTAAAAATAAAAGTGGGCAACATAAAACTAGTGAGATATTTGACATTGTATCTGAGAAACCAGTGCATCAACATCTGGTTTGATGGAAGTAGTTGGAATTCTCAGTGAGTTCTCAAGGTGTTCATTAAATATTTTGGTTCTAATTTTACTCTCGATATGCTTCGTTCTTGAAAATAGTTGCTGGCACACGTAAGTGCTACCGAAAAGTGATGATATGAATAAGCCCTGATTGTGAATTGAAGGACATTTCTCTTTGGGAAGACAGGACCTACAAAAGTCCAGTAAAAAGACACGATGGGATTTTTCTTTAAATTGAATGTCAGATTGCAGACCTATGCATTCCATTGGAAAATTGGCAGGTAACAAAGTTATGTTGACTGAAAATGGAGTTGCAAATGCACCAAAATATAATTTTCCCAGAAATCTTGAAATCTGTTTTCTAATTTTTTGTATCATATAGAAAAGCAAGGCTGCATATTTTTGCAAATCACAAGAGAGTGTTTAGTCCTTACATCAAAACGCATAAAATTATTTGCCCTAATTTGAGCATGCCATGATTTCAGTTTCATTTGAAACACTCTTACGGTTTGAAACATTATATTGACAAGTTCCTTTTCACCTTGAAGACACATGCTTAAGAACTCATTTAAAGGAATAGTTACATCCACTAAAAGTGCTAAATCTGTAAGCCACTTTTCATTGTGAAGTTCTGGCAGAAATTTGGTTTTTGATACCATAAACTACTTGCTAACATGTTACAAGCGATAAAATCTTTTCAACTTCTGGCCTTGATTTGGCCATCTTCCTTTTGAAAAGTAAATGATGCTGCTGTAGTCAGCATCAACACTTTTATGGAACTGGCAACAATTTAATCCCTCAGCCCTTATGAAAGTCACAAACTTGATGATTGCATGACGTTATCCATTTTTAAAACTTTTCTGCATAAATTTTCTTGATGTACCATGTGATACTTGGTCGACATGGGGTTTGAGTGCCAATTGCGTCGTCTTCCATTAATTTTACAAGTCTCTCTTTTACCTACCATCACTAGGGCACCATCACTAGTTATACCAGATATGTTGATAATGGCATTTTTTTACAGCTTCATATAAATCTTTTGATATGCTAGTGCCTTTTAATGTCACTAAAGAAGCCATTTCCTCAGTGACATTATAGTTGTCATCAGTACCGCTAATAAAAATGGCAAGTTAAGCCATATTTTTAACATCAGGGCTGTCATCCATCACCAAACCATAAAATTTAAAATTAGCAGCTTTACTTTCCAAACTTTTCTCAATAGATTTTCTAATTTTTTTCAATTTGCTTGCCCAGAGCCTAGTCAGGCAAACTGATTTTAGAAATATCCCCCCCTTTTCAGGGCAATTTATTTCTGCTCTGGTTCCCACATATTGCTTAATAAACTCATTATCAGAAAGGGGTCTTGATTTTTTTTTTTTTTGCTATTAAATGTGCTACTACATAACTAGCTTTTGCAATGAAATCCATCTGTTAATAACTTAAGATTTTTCTTTTTGTTTTCAGTTCCTCTATTTTGTTCTTACAACACAATCCTTCATACACATTGAGTTTGGCAGCATATTTCTGCATTATAATGTCTTTTCAAATTACAGTCTTTGAATATAGATTATAGCCTTAAACTAATTCCTTACAAGTAAAGCATAGTGCCTCACGATTGCCTTGACAGAAGAGTAGTCAGCTGTCTACTGGACAATAATTCATCTGTAATTTTTTCTTATGGGGAGTTTTATTTTCTTTTGAGATATTGTAGAAGCCATGCTGGGATTAAAAAAAATAGTACTAGATAAGGGACTATATTTACTTTTCTTCTGAAAATTAACTGACAGGAAAATAGAAAGCAAGGTTTGGGCCCTTCCCACGTCTCAGCTGCAGATGCAGGGTGAGGCCGATCGCCAATTGTAAAGTGGGGAGGGGGATGTCTGAGGAGCTGCTGAGGTGTGGAAGTCCCCCAAATAAACAAACCAGAATGCTTGCCTGACTTCTAATTAACATTAAACACCTTGATGTTGCAATGGTAGGTTGAAATATTACTGCAGCCCAATTCATGATTGCTAAGTCGTGGAAGAAGCCCAAATGCCCATCGACCCACAAGTGGATTAACAAATTCTGGTACATGTATACCATGGAATACTACACAGCCTTAAAGAAAGATGGAGACTTTACCTCTTTTGTGTTTACATGGATGGAGCTGGAGCATATTCTTCTTAGCAAAGTATCTCAAGAATGGAAGAAAAAGTATTCAATGTACTCAGCCCTAATATGAAGCTAATTTATAGCTTTCATATGAAGGTTTAAACCCAATTATAGCACAAGAATACAGGGAAAAGGTAAAGGGAGGGGAGAGGAGGGGGAGGATGGGTAGAGGGAGGGCAATTGGTGGGATCACACCTACGGTGCATCTTAGAAGGGTATTGGTGAAACTTATTAAATGTAGAATTTCAATGTCTTCAAATAGTGATCAAGAAAATTCCATGAAGGCTATGTTTAACAGTACAACCAAAATATTTCAGATTGTATATGAAGTCAGCACATTGTGCCCCATGATTGCACCAATGTACACAATTATGATTTAATAAAATTATTAAAAGATAAAAAAATAAAATAAAATAAAATTAGCATATGGATGTGCTCAGAAGGTATACACAGTCCTGGCTAAATGCAGTTGTCCTAACGTTAGAAAACTTAATAGCTTCTCCAAAGAGATGCAGCCTGTATGCATAGCAAAGGCAGCACTGGGTATTTTCCAACACGGCTACACCATATTCTTGCCCCACTTGATGAAAGTATATAGAAAACTATATTAACCCTCAAAATAAGACTGTGTGTATCATTGTTTATTCGAGAAAATGAAAACCAAACTAAGTAGTTTAGCTGCCTGCAGTATCAAAGAACATGAGTCATAGGAACCTTCTCAGAAATCACTTCACCCTCATCCCATCATCTGCCAGTCGACCTGTCTGATGCCACTGCCAGTGAAGAGCACATCTTCCCTTTCTCTTCCAGCCTCCAAATATCATTTAGGTGCTTCTTAAGGGAGAAGTGGAGGCCAGATATGTCATAGGCATATGAAAAATACAGTGTTCAAGCTTCTAGCCATTGGGATACAAATCAAAGCTTAATGGATGTGAGATGGTGTCAAGCATCAATAGCCTGTGACTCCTAGCATACTCAGAAAGAGAGACAAGCCACCCCCAGAGGAGGCAAGAAAGGTGCCAAGAAGTATTCATCTACACTATGGCATTGAAAAGTAAAAACTCTAGCTGGGGGTGGTGGTTCAGCCCTGTAATACCAGTGCTCTGGGAAGCAGAGGCAGGAGGATCCCTTGAGCTCAGTTCAAGACCAGCCTGAGCAAGAGCAAGATGCCATCTCTACTAAAAACAGAAAAATTAGCCAGGCATTGTGATATGCACTTGCAGTTCTAGCTACTTGGGAGGCTGAGGCAGGAAGATCCCGTGAGCCCAAGAGTTTGAGGTTGCTGCAAACCAGGCCACTGCCATGGTACTCTAGACTAGGCAACAGAGTAAAAGAAGAAAAAGAAAGAAAGAATTGAAAGTAAACTGTCAAGTATATTAATAACATGAACAAGATGACATACATGCCAGTAAAATAATGAAGGAATGAAGAAGAAAGGAGAAAAAGTGGAAGGGAAAAAGAATAAAGGAAAATGAGGAACTAAGAAGTGCCATCCTAAAAGAAAACCTGACCTGAGGAATAAACTAAAACTTGTAAATACTTTAAGCTGTAGAAAAATTTGAGAATGCAGACTCAAGATCTAGATAATAAAAAATATGTAAAAAAAAAGATTTTAGAGTGAAGAAAGCCAGTTGAAAATTAAAGGCCATTAAAGATTTAATAATTATATTAGGAAAAACAAGAGATAAGTAAGCCTGCTAAGAAACAAATTATTAGAATTCAGGAGATGTCTGCAATAATGAGTAAAGGTAAAAGAAACTTTTTAAGAAACCACGTAAAATGTGAAAGAGAGAGGGAGGATTTCAAGTCTGCAGAGAATGGCCAGAGCTTCTTCCCCAGGAGGAAATAAGGGGAAATAAACCAGCTGTGGCAGCTTAGAAGCATGGCTGCTTTGGAGGAGAATTAAGGATCTATGAAAGTTGCACCCCCTAGGGAGGAAGCAGTGAAGAAGAAAAGGAAAGAGAGGGGGAAATTTAGAATCTTGCAGAAATGAAAGAACTTTTCACTTACCCACCGGGAGCACTGCCAGCCATAAAAGAAACTGCACCTAGGGGGCACATGCGATCTGCCCATGAATTGAGTAAGAAGAAAGAGAGCAAATTACTTGCTCAGAAAACAAGGGCAATGAGTCAGAAAATGTGGAGAAATAAATAAATAACCTTTTCTGCTTTTGAAAAGAAATGACTGTAAAACTAAACATGAAATTGAAGAAAAACATAGCAAAAAAGTTTAAGCTCAATTAAACATCCTTAATCAAGAATCTGGGAATGCAGCAAAATGTCTTAAGTCAAAAATGTTTAGTACAAAAGCAAAAAAAAGCAAAGAAGATAAATGTATACCAAGTTAGGAAGATGCCAAATGAGAGTCATCTGGACTCAGAAAAGAAATGAAAGCTCAATCAAAATTATAAGAAATTAAGAATAAATTACAAAGTACCCAATGGAGGATAGATTCAAATAAAAACTTAATAGAAGGCATTTAGAAAAGCCAGAAAACAAACATGTTATGTACAACTGAATACATACAAAGCAGTCATATCAACAAATGTGAGAAAAACTACTAAATAAGGGAAAGGAATAAGAAGGGTCAGAAAGAAGGTGGAAAGAATTAGAGGTTAAATCTGAACACAGGAGGTGCACCTAAAGAAAAAAAACTAAAATAATAAAATAGAAGTACTATTTGAATCAAGCCCACCAATATTATTTGGGAGAGTCTCCCTTAATTAAAGTCAATTAATGATGAACTTTAATCACATATACAAAAAATACCTTTAGAGGAGCACTCACTTTAGTACTTAGTTGAATAACCAGAGATCACAGTCTGGCCAAGTTGCTGTATAAATACCATTGAACCAAAATGATCTTCGCCAACAGTAGACAGACACCAAGTGACTCCAGATGTGATATTCTGAGAATGTCACAACAAGCTGCACAGTATTCATGACAGAAATGTAAGCCTTCTCTAATCCCAAGGAAATATTACACAAACACAAAGTGAGAATATTATTTAAAAAAAAAAAAAAGATGACAGAGAGAGATGGTTTGGGGATCTTCAAAAAGTGATATTTTAAAAGGAAAAAATTAGGAGAGGGTAGGTTATGTAAATGGACCAAACTAAAGAAAACCAAAGAGACATAACTAAATACAATCCCTAATTCCAGATGGCTCCTATACTGGATGGGGAAAGTGCCTTATAAAGAACACTATTGGATAAAATGACAAAATGGGAATGTAAAAGGTAGTTTAGATAAAAGATATCATTGAAAGGGAGGGAGGAGCAAGATGACGGCTGAGTAACAGCTTCCTTGCAACTGGGCATGGTGAGACTGGGGAGAGAAGACTCCAGGCATCTGTTGCTGGTGGGATCTACCCAGAAATATCCCTTTAGGGACACAGGAAGTCAGTGTGAGACTTCTGGACCCCATGAGGAGGACAAAACTAGTGGAGAACTGGCAAATGGTTGCATGTGTTTGTTCAGTCCAATCCTGCCAGCAGCTATAAGTATAGCAGCAGTGAGATTGCAAACTGGAAAAGCCTTACTTCTGAGCTTTTATTTACTTATTTATTTATTTTTGACTTGGCACTCAGTTGAACTACTTTGGGAAAAGCTGGACAAGAGTGCGGAGGACTTAAGTGCTCCCCAGATGAGTTGCTGAGCCAGAGGGAGCTAATAGTGTTTGGCTGTGAGCCATGTGGAGCCATTGTGGGAGAACTGCCCCAGCAAGCTCTGCCCTCAGGATCACAGAGTAAGGATTGGGCCACAGACCTTGGGTGAGTAATTTAGTGACTGAGCAGCCTAAAGGCAGGGACTGAGATGCCTTATAGCCCTGGCCCTCAGAGGCATAGAGTTAGACCAGTTTTGGCACACTGGATAAGTGGGCAGTCACTTCAGGAGTGATCCCAGTGACAAGTGCTTTCCTGGGAAAGCTTCTGCTTAGCCAAGGTTAGCAGTTTAAAGTGCCTTTTAAGTGGGCTGAGGAGAGATTTAGGTTCTCCACCCTACAAGGTTTGAGAAATCAGCAGAGGCCTCCAGTCTCCATCTCATACATCTATATCAGCATAGTGATTAATATCTCATACCCAAGAAGATCACCTGTTGCCCAGACAATATCCAGCAAGATATATATACTGCTTTCTTTTGGTGGGGGGGTTGTTTGTTTGTTTGTTTTGTTTTTTGTTTTGTTTTTAATTTCAACATTTTCCCTATAGATTTTTCTTTCTTATTTTTCTTTCTTTTCTTTCTTCATTATTCTAGTTTAAATATAATTTATCATTGTTGCCTTTTCAACAATTAGAACTTCATTTTTGCTAGTGTTTCTACCTATATTATTTAGTTTTTCCCCCAATTTTATCCTGTAAAGTTTTCTGTTTGCTTGTTTTGGTTTGATTTATAGCATTTATATCTTTCCTCTCTACTTGGTGGAGGTGGGGTACTGTGTCTGAACAGGCTAGCAAAGAGCTCCTGACCTCAAGGGAACTACCCAATCTGGCACCCCCAGAAATTGGGGGGGTTAAGGTTGGGTAAAAGTACCCTACTGTACAACTATATTGCTCCTATCTCCCTCTTTCTGTGCCTCTTTTCCTTTTGTCAATATTCCCTCTTACCCATCCCCTCTCCTTTCTCTTTTTTCTTTTTTCTCTTTCTTTTTTCCCCTTCTTGCTCTTCAATCTTCGCATCCTTCTGGTTCTATACCAAAAGGATTCATCAAAACCCTAGTCCAGGGGCATGGCAACTTAAAGAACAAGAGGAAGTGAAAGGAAAATTAGGGCAAGTAAACAGATAAAAGAAATCACTCATGAGGAATAATCAGCAGAAAACATGTGGCAATATGAAAAACCAATCCAGAGCAACCCCCCACACACACACCCAGGGACCATGAGGTAGCTACTGTAGAGGAGTCCACCTATAAAGAAATGTTAGAAATGACAGAAAGGGAATTTAGAATACAGATGATGAAAACAATGAAGGAAATGATGTCAACAATGAAGGAAACTGCTGATAAAGTGGAAAATAACCAAAAGGCAATCCAAAAACAGAATCAGATAAGACATGAATGATATGGAGAATATAAAAAGGATATAGTAGAGGTGAAGGAACTGAAGCAGCCAATTAGGGAACTTAAAGATGAAATAGAAAGAATCAACAACAGATTAGACCATGCAGAAGCAAGAATCTCAGAAGTAGAGGACAAAGTTCCTGAGATAACTCAGATAGTTAAAGAAGCAGAAAAGAAGAGAGAAAAAGCAGAACATTTGCTGACAGAATTATGGGACTTTATGAAGCATTCAAACATATGAGTTATAGGTATCCCAGAAGGATAAGAAGAATGTCACAGGGGAATGGAGGCCATACTAGAGAATATTATAAATGAAAATGTCCCAAATATCACCAAAGATTCTTACATACTCCTTTCAGAGGGATATCAGACCCCAGGTCACCTCAACTCTAACCAAGCTTCCCCAAGACACATTGTGATGAACTTGTTTGTCCAAAGTTAAGACAAAAGAAACGATTCCTCAAGCTGCCAGGAGTAAGCACCAGTTGACCTACAGGGGGAAATCCATCAGGGTGACTGCAGACTTCTCTAATGAAACTTTCCAAGCAAGAAGACAATGGTCATCTACCTTTAATCTACTTAAACAGAGCAGCCCAGAATTCTATATCCTACTAAGCTAAGCTTTAAAATTGATGGAGAAATCAAATCATTTACTGATATACAAACATTGAGGATATTCGCCACAACAAGACCTGCTCTACAGGAAACACTTCAACCTGTTCTATGCACTGACCATCAAAATGGATCAACAGCAAAGTAAGATCTCAGAAATTAAAGGACAGAACCTAACTTCCACACTGATGCAAAAGATAAAACTAAGCAATGGACTCTAACAAAATAAGATGAATAGAACACTACCACACTTATCAATTATCTCAATAAATGTTAATGGCTTGAATTCCCTACTGAAGAGGCATAGATTGGTTGACTGGATTAAAAAACACAAGCCATCCATTTGCTGTCTGCAGGAAACACACCTAGCTTCAAAAGAGAAATTAAAATTCCGAGCTAAGGGTTGGAAAATAATTTTTCAGACAAACGGAATTCAGAAAAAAAGAGGAGTTGCAATCTTATTTTCAGATACATGTGGATTGAAGCAACTAAAGTCAAAAAAGACAAAGATGGTCACTTTATATTGGCCAAGGGAAAAATACAACAAGAAGATGTTTCAATTCTAAATATTTATGCCCCAATTTAAAAGCTCTCAGATTCTTGAAACAGACCTTACTCAGTCTGAGCAATATGATATCCTATAATACCATAATAACAGGGGACTTTACCACTCCTCTTACAGAGCTGGACAGATCCTCTAAACAGAAATTAAACAAAGATATAAATGACTTAAATGAGACCCTAGAACAACTGTGCTTCATAGACGCATATAGATCACTCCAACCCAAAGAGAAAGAATATACATTCTTCTCATTGCCCCATGGAACATTCTCCAAAATTGATCCTATCCTAGGACATGAAACAAACTTCAACAGAATCAAAAGAATTGAAATATTACCTTGTATTTTCTCAGACCACAAGCACTAAAGGTGGAACTCAACTCCCACAAAAACCTTGAACCCCACACAAAGGCGTGGAAAATAAATAACCTTCTGTTGAATGACAGTTGGGTGCAGGAAGAAGTAAAACAGGCAATCATTACCTTCCTTGAGCATAACAACAATGAAGACACAAGCTACCAAAACCTGTGGGATACTGCAAAGGCAGTTTTGAGAGGAAAATTTATTGCTTTAGATGCCTGCATTCAAAAAACAGAAAGAGAGCGCATCAACAAATTCACAATCCATCTGATGAAATTGGAAAAAGAAAAACAATCTAAGCCTAAACCCAGCAGAAGAAAAAGAAACATCCAAAATTAAATCAGAGATCAATAAAATTGAAAATAAAAGAATCATTCAGAAAATTAATGAAACAAGGAGTTGGTTTTTCGAAAAAAATGAATAAAATAGATAAACCTTTGGTCAGACTAACTAGAAATAGAAAAATAAAATCTCTAGTAACCTCAATCGGAAATGATAAAGGGAAAATTACAACTGATGCCACAGAGACAAGAGACCATCTCTGAATACTATCAGAAACTCTATGCCCAGAAATTTGACAATGTGAAGGAAATGGATCAATATTTGGAATTACACCCTCTCCCTAGACTTAGCCAGGAAGAAACAGAACTCCTGAACAGACCAATTTCAAGCATTGAGATTACAGAAACAATCAAAAATCCTCCAACAAAAAAAATGCCCTGGACAAGATGGCTTCACACCAGAATTCTATCTAACCTTCATGGAAGAGCTTATTCCCATACTGCAGAAATTATTCCCAAAAATTGAGGAGGAAGGAATCTTCCCCAACACATTCTATGAAGCAAACATCACCCTGA